>CAKOAT010656265.1:26159-74522 GCA_932364175.1 Eruca vesicaria subsp. sativa | reverse complement strand
TGTGTAACAAAACTTTACACCAATGATTTATAAATTACGTTATGATTATTTGAATTTAAGTATTTTCCATTTTACATATACACTTCCATAAATTAAAAGGAATGAAGTTATTATAGTTAATATATGCAAATCGTTATCAAATCGTATATTTTCCTTTTCTTCCATTACATGCGTGCGATATATATAAATATATATACTACGTTACATGCGTTATATGCATCTCTAATTATTTTTCCCTAGCAAATTTCAATTGAATCTAAAGCCGCCACGTCAGTTTAATTGATATGCTAATTGATTGACAACTAAGCAAGGTTACTTTTTAATTAATACAAATTTGAGGTTACATCTTTTCAAATGTTTCTCAATTAATATATAGGGGATTGTTTCATTAGGTTAATATTTTTCAAAATGACAAGTAATGTCATTGAAGTTTAATTATAAATTCGAAGAATTATAAAATATTTACAATATATTTACATATTAAAATAAAAATAACTGAAACCAAAATAAACTTTAAAAAAATCTCCAAATCACTTTTCCTAAACCATCATTTCTCTCCTAAACCATCATTTATCTCTCTCGACACAGTATCTCTTTCACGTGGGACGATAACAAGAGCGATTGATCTCGAATCTTTTCTGGTGCGATTCTTTTTTTTTCTGATTTTATTTCGTCGTAAAACTCTTCATATCCAGTCTAATATCTTCTTTTCCTCTCTAAATTGAATGTAGTGTAGATTCTTCTCCTTGAACCAATATCTCTATATCTTCCCAAATCCTTCTTTGGTTGAAGCAACAATACAAGATTCACCACTACATGTTCATCACCACAAGAAGAGGAGTGAAGATTTTTCCTTATCCTTAGAATATATATTCAGTAGAATACGATGAAAATGTTTGAAATGAATTTCTACAAAATTTTAAATTTATAGTAATGTGTAGCTTCTACCAATTAATGATTTATAGTAATGTGTAGATTCTGATTCTCTAAATTTTAGAGGGATGCGTTAAAACATAGAATATGTATTCTAAATAATTTTGGATTAACAAACATGTATTCTGAACATATTAGATTTTATGAAAAAATAATTTCATATTGTTTCTTTGTAGAATACCATTTTTAGTATCTATAAAACAAAATATGAAACTATAATTTAAATATTTTAAAAACTTGAAAAAATATCAATAAACTAATATAGGTATTTCATCAATAGTTACTATTTTAATTTTTTATTTATAAATTATTTATTTGATTTATTTTCGAAAATATTTAAGATATTAGATGCAAAAAATCTTTGTTTTTTTTTGTCTAAAAGAACAAATTTCTCTCTTTTGGGCTTTAGTCAAAAACAACTCCTCTCTCTCTTATCCTCAGACCATAACACCGCAAAGCAACATTTCAGCGACTGTACGTTATTTTGTTTCTAGATTGAGCTTTTTGGTTTACGGCTTCAAATTGTCTTGGGTCCATGTACTTCACGTGCCCTACCACACCAGCTTACCTTTAAGTTTTGTTTTGCAGTATCTTCCTGGATCATCTCACAGAATATTTTCTTAGATATTTCGAAACCAATGCATCACTGTTTTTGATATTTTTCGCTTCTAAAAGCTTTAATGGCAGCTGCTTATAGGACCACTCACGTGTCGTCCGCATGTCTCTTATTGCTACCGACCTCTCTCTCTATATATATAATAATGTGGCCCCATTAAAAGGTGATAATAGAAGAAGTAAAAAAAACTATACTTCACGTGCAGAAAGATATTTTTTGGTACTGCAACTCCATTCTTTAATGTTTCAGCCTGATGTGATCCGCAACAGTAAGCCACTTAAAAATTGAAACCAGAGTCTATTCAAGAAGCAATAACATCAAAACGTATTTCTTTTAATTCCAGAACCGAAATAGTTAATGTCAGACAATCAGAATCATCAGAGCTGAGGAAAGCGAAAAAAACATAAAAACATGTAACAAAGTAATGAAAAGAAACAAAAAACATAGAAGCAAGTCTCGTGGAGTTACATAAATCTCTTTCTCTATAGGTCCAGGTTCCACTTTTTATGATCCTCAGCAGGCGTAGTCGATGAACCTCCAAAAAGACTAATCTTTGGCCTTCTCTGATCTTTCCCCATTGGTAACTTCCAAAACGAATCTGAGTTCTCGAAGAATACGTATGCAAGTACCACTGATGCCATGAACAAGCAAAACAACAGTGCATATATCTGCCACTCTGCAAAATCCAACAGGTACAGAGATATGAGGTCAGAGAGAGAGGATGTATAAAGAAGGTAGAGAGAGAGTGATGAGCAACAAGCAAACCTTTCCACTCCTTTGGTACAGTGAGTTTGGTCACCATCTCACCCCATTCACTCGATGTTGTCAGCATTACCCTAACCCCCAAGTAGATAGTTAAAAGTTAGAAACAATGCTTGTCTAAATCCAAATAATGAGACTTCAAAGGGTCTTGATATATCACTAAGCATACCTTTCACTAGGGCAGAACTCAAGTGAAGCAATGGTTTGACCAAGATGCAGCCTCTTACTGTAGTGGTAGATCTCCATTGTCTTCACTTCAGCAACAGATATATCTCCATCTTTGCCACCCCTTCAAATAAATTGCAAAAAAAAGTTTTAGCCTTTGTAAAATCAAAAGCCTGGAATAGTGAAACGCAATAACAAGTCCAGGGATGAAGAAACACTCACAAAGCAATATATTTGCCATCCAAGCTCACTGCCATCGTAGATGCACTTTTCCTTGACAGCTTCTTGAACCCAAGCTTCTTCCATGTACTAATGTCGTAAACATTGACCACAGGAATCTCACCTGAACATGTTTACAAAAACTTTCATTATCTTGTTCTGACTTTTAGAACGCTAGTAATGCCTTTGATAGTTTACATAAGAGTCGCTATGTTACATACCTCTCAGAGCAGCACAGAACAGAAAAGGTTTTGTTCCATCTTTAGAGAACCGGCAGAGTTCAATATTTTCATCACCACTACGTTCCAAAGTTGACAAAGGAAAACCATCTTCTGCTTTCCATATCCTAGCTGATCCATCAGTTGATGTTGTAGCTAAGAACTCTGAGTCAAGACTACAACAAAAGACAAGCACACATGAGAGAGAGAGAGAGGGAGATGCACAAAACCGGTCTCGTTCCACAATCTCCATTTTCAATTACTAGTTCAAACTTCAACTATGCTTTGAATTGAAAGAATATAAAAGGAGAGATGATTAAGAGAGAAGATTCCGGTGTCATTACCTGAAATCCATATCTCGGATTGATTTGTGTGCCTTTGGCTCATCCAAAATCACATTTAGGTTTGGCCACTCCATGATTCTGAGACACCCATCCTGAAAAACAGCTTCTATTAAGCTACTGAAAATGTGGCAAAAGCGAAAAAATATAGATTTTATAAAGTATGCATGGTCCCTCCTTACCACTCCCCCAGTAGCTAATTTAGACCCGTCAAAGCTGAAGGCCATACATTTTTGTAGTCCAGCACTTTGAAGAGGAGGGAGCTCTTTGGCTAAGATGGTAGTACATGTTGCTCCTACCACAATCTCAAACAACCTGAAAACCATATAAATTTTTTAAAAAAATTGTAAGACAGTGATGCATACAGTGTTGGTGGAAGTCAATTTCAAAGCTCTAGTGTGGATGAAATAAGATGGAACCGTAGAGTTGAAAAAGTTGGATGCAAGAAAAGCGAGAATAGACTTCTTACAAAAATAGAAAAGATCAATACTTATTAAAGGTGCGAAGATGTACAACAGTCTTCAACAAAAAGCATATGCAGATATATAACAAACCAAATTAAACCTGACAATTCAATAAATTTAAGGCATCACTACAAGACATAGGGGAGTGGAAGACAGTTTTACAAGTCTCGGGTAATTATAGAAGCAATACAATGTTCAACAGTTTAGCAATTTGTTCAGTTCCCAAGAGAAAGATAGATAAGCTATCCTAGGTTTGACAATACCAGCTCGGCTAAAGTAGAAACATTGTAATCACAGAGAGGCACTAGAATATATCAAATAGTTAGTGGAACTGAATGGCCCAAGAGAGAAAGAAAGAAACGTACTTGCAACCACCTTTGGAGGTAGAGCAAACAAAATAATCACCACCAGGATGCACTGAGATTGCTACAGGATCACCATCACTCTCCTTAAGCTCATGTGTTGCCTTTGATCAAATAAAGAAAAAGAAAAAACTAGTTTTAGATCTCATTAGTCAACCCAAGTTAATCCCAAAAAGAGAAAAAGGTTCATCCTTTCATACACGTCAGTGTGTAAGAGAGACAAAAAAAACCCTACCTTTCTTCCATGATTCAGAAGACCCTAAAGAAACAACCCTAGATTCTCACCCCAAAACCTAATAACATTACTAAGCTCTGGATACGTTCATGAGCTATGACATGTTTAAAAAGACTTAATATTTAAGAAAATTACCAAGGGAGAGGAGGAGAGAGAGGTAGTGATGGGATCAAAAGAGAAGATGTTGAGGAGAGCAGGAGAGGAAGAGCCACGGCGTTTGGCAGCTCTGGCGATGATGGCCCAGTTGACTTTCTTAGGGCGACGAATCCATGATCCGCACACCACATGCCCACTCTCACCACGACTCGCTTCTTCAATCTCCATTCAAATTCAATTCGATTCGATTGATTGTTTCCTCTTGTTTCTACACAAAAACTAATTGGTATCTTTCTATCTCTTCCACGACAATTGGGATCCTTATTATATAGTTTACAGATTTGATTTTTTTTTTTCCTTTTTCACGAGCAAAAGCAAAAACAAAAACAAAACAAGAGTTGACTTTGCAAATTGGACAGACAGATTTTGTTGTATATTCTATTCTAATGTGAATGAAGAAGTCTGAAAAGAAGAAGGGGACGGAGATTTGCGCTGTAGCTTTTGAATAAAAATCGTGCAATTAGATTTGAGATAATTACATAAGTCAGATCAGATGATGATGTTTTGTATGAAAAAAAGGATATACCCTTTTGATCCTTTTTCCCGATGCCAAAATTAACTTTAATTAATTACATAACTCAGGTGTCACAATCGTGCTTCCGTGATCTTTTGTAACCAGTTGCTATGAATGTTCAACGTTAACTATAACTATGCAATTTGGGCTTGGGAGTATCGAATTTATATGTTGAGTTGGCAGGAAGGCCCATCTGACGTTTTTAGGCGGGTCTAATTTTATAACTACAATTATATTCATGTTAACCTTTTCTTTTTTTTGAAACACTATATTCATGTTAACCACATTGTAGATTTTTTGGTTTATTTTTTTGAGAAAACGGTCGTTAAAACATCAGTTTAATTAAAACAACAAAAATTTCTAACTCATATTTTAACCAACACAATCTTTAATTTTCAAATATGAGCCTGACTCTGCCATTTAAAACCCCAAATAATCAACTATTAAATTCGATTAGAAAACATATACTTTTCAATTATTAAAAATTGATTAAAAAATTAATCAAGTAATGTCATTTTACTTAAGGGTCAACGATCTATTTCCCCACGAGAACTATCATATATCATCAGATATCCACCAAACTATGACCTCGTATTAGATCTCCATGCATCGAAAGTTACAGTTTTATTTCTCCATGAATCGATGGTTCGAATCTTAATTGTCCATATACTATGATTTTTATTGGTTTATTGTTAACCATATAATTTAAACCAAAAAATGTCAATGATCTATTTTTTATCAAAAAGGAAAAATGCTAATACACTATTCAAACTCCAAACTATCACTATTATCAAAGAAATTTTGAAGATTTGTATACTTTGAGAGATTTTAAAAATTTATTTTTTGATAAAAATGAATTTTTGTTTGGTTTTAAATTTGTTTGGTTAACAATAAATCGATTAAACCATTTTATGTGTAATTAACTTCTAAACTATTAGTTTGAGGAGAAATAGATTTCGAACTATCGATTTGGAGTGAAATAAGTTTATAACTTATAATTCGAGGAGATATGGCACGAAGTGATAGTTCAATGGATATATGATGATATATGATAGTTTTGTGGGGAAATAGCACGTTTACCCTTTACTTAACACCCATCTTACATTTTAGGGGGGTCTAATTTATAACTACAATTATATTCATGTTAACCACAATGTAGATTTTTGTTGTTTATTTTTGAAGAAAACGGTCGTTAAAACATCAGTTTAATAAAACAAAAAAAAAATTTCAACTTGTATTTAAATCAAAATCTTTAATTTTCAAATATTTGCCTGGCTCGGCTATTTAAAACCCAAATAATCAACTATTAAATTCGATTAAAAACATATACTTTTGAATTGTTATAAAATTAATTAAACATAAATCAAATAATGTCATTTTATTTTTGTAAATACTGAAAACATCTTTTTCCTAAAACTAGAACCCTAAATCGACTTCATCTGCTTCATTTTGGAGTGAAGAAAATAAAATCGATTTGAGATTTTTGTTTCGTGAAAGAGATATTTAAAGAAGCAAAATAATGTCGTTTGGCTAATTCTTTTAAAACGACAATGTATAGAGAGTTAACAGACATTTATTTTTATAACGGAGTTTAACAGCTGACTATATAAATTTCTTAAATGGACAAGTCAACAAATACAAGAGTTAAAACATCCAATATTTAAAAATTGAGGATTTTTTTTATCTAAACATAAATTTTGGGCTTTGATTTGAAAGTTTGAGATTTGAAAGTTTGAGATTTAAATGGTTGTTTTCTCTTTATTTTTATCTTCACGTTGATAATACCAACGGCAAATCAATGAAGATTGAATGTGATTCCAACTGTGGAAAAGGAGAACCTACAACTGTTTTATACTGAAAACTAAGGTTGAGTTTCCAAATTTTTGGTTCGCTACTCAAACCAAACATTTTATATGGTTGAATGTGATTTTCTGGTTCAGCAACGGATATTGATTTTTGTATCCGCTCCGTATTATTAACACTTATCATGATGAGGATTATTCATGACACCGTCACATAAAAATCTATCTATAATAATAAAGTTGCCTTTTCTCTCTTCTTAGGGGGTTTTAATACACGTGTCCTCTCCAGTTTTTTTATTTCACGAAAGTTTTCCACCTAATGGGCCAGTTGTTGGGTCTTATATTTTGAATGTTTCGTGTATTTTAGGCTCATGTGTATTTTAGGTTATTTCATTATTTGAGTTCTGATAGAGATCATTGACGTTTTTACCATACAGCTAACGCCGAGTCCAATCGACACTATAACGTCTGTTGATTACATCACTTATGCCACACCTCCCACTCTTTGGCTTATCATCTTCCAAGGTAACCGCCGGGAGCTCCATCTATAAATTTGTTTGCTCCCAATGATGAAGGGCATTACATCTGCGGAAACTAAAAGCACGAACCTTGCAAAGCATCGACTCAACAATGGCGCAGTCCTCAATCCTGCTCATTGATTTGAAAGCTGGCCACCGTTTTACCACCGCCAAGGTCTATCTTCTGAGGTTCTGGGGTTGCGAGATTTAACAGCAACATATTCCTCAGACCACTGCAACAAGAGAAAATCATAAGCTGCATCTGTGTGTATTTGTTTCTTTCATCATTATTTCAAGTGATCATAGATTCAGCAGTAGCAAAGGGTGTTTCTTTCTTTTCTTTTTATTTGGTATGAAATTTCGAGTCTAAAAACTGAAATTTAGTCTGCTAGCATGTTTGTGATAGATTCAGTAGTTTTGACTCTTGAGGATGTTTTTTCTTAAACAGGAAACTGCAGCAGAAGATTATTCCAAACATAAGCTGATCTCACAAAACGATTCTTCAGGTTTTGATTATTTCGTCCCTTTTAGATTGTTTGGTCGTTGATTTACTTTTCCGGATGAGACTTGGAAGGAAGTCAATGAGAATCCAAACGCTACACTGAAATTTACTCCTGATGATTTGTTTGCTAACGTCACCGTGAGTTTGTTACATCCATCATCTTATCTTTCTCTTATAGATACAATGTTTCTGTGTGTGTGTGTGGTCTGTATGCTCAGGTTGCAGAGTTTTTAGGGCCCATCAGTGTTAAAACAATACAACAAAACAAGTTAGCGAGCATCAATATTGGAGGACTAACCACAATTTCAAGTCCACCATCGCCATCTGCTTCACCTAGATGTCTAACTTTGTTTGAAATTATTGTTAGTGTTCATCTCACACAAACAGGGATGTTCATGTCCCACAGTCACCAACTCAACAAACAGGGAACTGTACAATGAGTAAGTATCTTCTAAACCGATTCTGTCAGATGACTTACATATAAGATGGATGCTTATACATTCAAAACATCAACCACTGCAGTTTACAAGGCCTTGACGGCACCCTCAAGTGGTTCCAAGTACGGAGGTATTCAGACAATGGACAGTGTGACTGGCGGAGCCTAATGCAACGGTACAACACAAGTTATTGGTCCATTAATACGCCAAGCTCTTTCATCTCCACTACTGCACTGTAACAAACATTTTTTAAAGAGACAATAATGGCTCATATTTTTTTGGCTTAAAGCAAAAAAAAAAATAGTGGCCTTAATTATTTTGATTAAACAATTTAAAATTTCATGTTATCATAGTTCTACTAAAATTATACTATTATTGTTATATTTTCCTTATAAACCCACAAATGAATTCGTAAAACATGATTTTGGTCCATTTTAAAAAAATATATATGTTTAAAACTTTTTATTATGTTTTTTTTGTTGTTAAGCAAATAAGATAGTACAAGGTCACGATCACTATTCAGTTCAAAAAAAAAAAAGGTCACGATCACTATTATGTAATAAAAGTTAGAATAAAGATACATGGCTGATCTAAAGTTTTTTTTAAAGACACTCAAGGATTCCATAATACAACTTCACTAGAATAATATTGGAACAATAGATAATTAAATGTGGCCTAAGCCCAATGCTTTAGCTGCCTTAGGAACCGGCCGAGCATGTATGGAATCCTCACTGGTATTAGCCAAATTGGTTCAAGAAAACCATGTCTATAAAAAACTAACATTAACCTCTTGGAGGGCTATATATTTGCATCACTGACAAACTACGACTTAATTACCAAACATCTTTCCGCTGGAAACGCTAAGGCTCATTATGTCAAAGATAAATAAGAAAATTTCTATTTAAACAACACTGATTCATAGTCTATTACCTCCAAATAGGTGCACAAGCCAGAAGGTTCGTATATCAACGTAGTTTACCTATACAACATTAACAAGTTATGTATAAGTTAAATGGCTCTCGAGAAAACATACTGGAACAAATTAGGATGGATACAAATGAAAACTAAATGACATCAATAAAACCGATGCACCTCAGCACATGTAAAAACTCCAGTGTTACTAAACAACACTCACAACAACAAATGCCACAGTAACGTATCTCCCCCAACAACAAGCAAAAAAAGTGCGACCACTCTTTACTATTAAAAGAAGATAAAATAAATTTTATTTTTCTTACAAAACCCACTAAAATTTTTATATTTTATCCTCCAAGTATTAGCCATTCAATTTGTGTATTCAAACAATATAAAACATTATGCCGCTGTTTTGAAATAATTTTACACACCTCACGTATGTCAACAAAATAGCAATCCCTCACATACAGAATAGAAATCCAAGTGATAAATACAAAGCTAATCCTCAACGTTGTTAAGACTTACATAATAACTCTGACAAATAGCTACGCCAGCAGACAATTTCTATTCCAAGACGGCCTATAACATTTTTCCACAGGGATCATTTAGAGAGTTACTTATAATTTAGTGGGGTGAAAAACATATTCAATCAATATACAATTTTTATAAAACATTAGGGGTGTCATAATCAGTAGCATACCCACGTAGAGGAATATGGTACCATCTAGCCCCCTTAAATCTGTATAAATATTGTTTTGTTCGCAAAAAACTTTGAAAACTTAGTAGTTTTATCGGTAAAGTTTCCACCTAACATAGGATTTAATCATTTATGAATCTGTCACGGGTGTTAACTGAGTCTGCCATTGCTACTACTAAAAAAAAGACCACACAGTTTGTATTTTACCACCAATTTAATTATTTAATACCAAACGTCCACCCTAAACTCACAAAATCAACAACTATATTTTCTTACAAATATCAAATATTCCGCGCGTAGCGCGGACAAACCACTAGTATCATATAAAAATTCTTTTACTCATCCAAAATTTTCTAAAATTTATTAACAATCAAACTCTGGATAAGTACACTTGAATCTTTTTATATTTATCCACAAGTCACATTTCACTCATCGCTGCGCTGAAATGATCGAATATTTTTACCAGAGATCTCTCTGTTTTCATAACAGAGGTTTCCAAATCAGTTATTATATTACAAAGTAATAAATTGTACAAAGAAACTAAAGAAATACTCAATTAAATGAAAATTGGAATATAATTTGATCATTATTTCTTCTTTTTATAAACAAATGCTGTTGGAATCTCTCAAATTCTATGGCCAACACAGTGGATTTGAGTCGGCATAAACTATAGTAAAAGTAGGATTGTCAAACAGGCCGTCCCGTCCCGTCCCGTCTCCTACCGCGGCGGGCTTGACTTCTTGCGGATCGTTGTGGTCCTGTCCCGCGCGGGCTGTGGTTTGCAGAAGGTCGGCCCAATCCCGCCCCGCAGCAATGTACATGTTTCTACGGGCCGTCCCGCGGGCTAAACGTCAATGTTGCTACAGATTGCTCCAAGTTGTTCCACGGCGCTTCAGGGAGGTGTAAGAGCTTCAGGCTGCTCCACAACATACATGCATGCACATTATACATTCAATTTGCTATTCATTCTCACAAAATTTTCTATAAAAATACATTTGCATTCTTTATAAAATTACATTAACATTCACTTCAAGTCTTTTTTTCTCCATTGATAAAGTTAGGATTACTAAATGAGGATAAAATGCATGTAGAATATAAAATGTAAAGTCTGAACCAAATTTAAAATTAGAAAAACACCAAATCATTGTACTCAAAACAAAAACAAAAACAACTTAAAAAATCAAATTTCAAATTGTAATAAAGCAAAACACCAAATCAAAATAACATTTCAAACATGCTCCTCTTCATCATTAATCCTCATCTCCTCCATCGACAATAGAATGAAATGAAGGCAATTTCTCTTCCTCACCATCACCAGCAATTTCTTCATCTGATAATATAAAACATATTTTACTTTGAATTAAGGATAATTACTGTACAATCAATTAAATTGCTTATTCTTTACCATGTGCATAAGATTCATATCCCTTGATCCAGTTTCTAGTGCATATCAGAGCTTGCACATTTTCTGGAAGTAAACGGCTCCTATATTTGTTTAGCACTCGCGATCCAATACTAAAGGAGGACTCTGAAGCCACTGTTGTGATTGGAATATTTAGCAGATCACATGCCATTGCAGCCAAATCACCATACCGATGTGCATTATCCTTCCACCAATTGAGGATGTCCAAGCTCTCAAAATTAGTGATGTCCAAAGGAGGTTCATCAAGATAAGCTTCTAGAGGTGTCTTGCCACTAACAACACCACTGACTTTGCGAAATGCAAAAAAAACCTAAGAAGGTTTAAACAAATATGAGAGGGGTAAAAAAAATAAACAGAAGGGAAAAATTTGATATTGCACTCACATCGTAGTTCTGAAACAGTCTCATTGACCCTGGCGGAGAGGGTTTTTGTGAAACAGTCTCACATGGCTCTGTAGAAGGTGATTTATTCTTGGAGTTTTTGTCATAAGACTCAAACAAAGTAGTCAGCTTCTCCCGCAAGTTCTTCAACTTTGCATCACTTGTGGTCATATCAAGCTTCCCTAAACAGCATTCGACTATTGAAAGCTTAAACCGTGGGTCGAAGACTGCAACCATTGCAAAAGCATCACTGACTTCCCCCCAATATTTTTTGAACTTCTCTTTCATCGGTGGCACCATGTCTCTGATAATCTCATCTTCGCCGTACTCATTCTGTTGAAGCCAACTATGGATCTTCCAAACCTGATAGAAATACAAGTTCGCAGTAGGGTAATTTGAACAAGACATCAGACTTGTAATCACCGCAAAAGGACCCAGAAAACATCATATATTGTCAGCTTTATTCCATTCTTCATGTGTGGGCGCCATCTTATACCCCTTCTTATCAAATGTCTCCAACTGTACAAATGATTTACGGTACTTTAAGGCCCTTTCAAGCATGTAGTAAGTCGAGTTCCATCTCGTCAACACATCCAGTATTAGCCCCCCATTTTCATCTAAACCCGCATCATCCACACATTTTTCAAATAAATTTTCACGCGTTTGCGATCCTAACACATACTTAACACTCTCTCTTACTTTGTGCAGAGAGTCTCCAATAACCTTCAACCCATCTTGTACTATGAGGTTCAGTATGTGAGCTGCACATCTAACATGGAATAACTCTCCGGCGCACAGCAAATCATCTCTCAAATTTAGCTGGGATTTGACAATATCTTGCATTGAGTCATTACTTGTAGCATTGTCTACAATGAGAGAAATTACCTTCTTATCAACTCCCCACTCTTTCAGTGTATCAAGGAAGCGGACCGCAATTTTCATACCATCATGTGGTGGAGGTAGAGCACAAAAAACCAGGATCTTGTTGTTCAACTTCCAATTCCGATCTATATAATGTGTTGTCACACACATGTATCCTTCCCGTTCCACTGATGTCCATAAGTCAGTTGTGAAAGACACTCGTCCAGGAAGACTCCATAATTCCCTCTTCAGTGTGTCTCTCTCACTTTCATATAATCGATACACATCAGCTCTTGCTGTGTTTCGACAAATGGTCTTGACATCAGCATTCAAATACTTCCATGTGTCTCTCACGTTTTCATACTCCACGTACGAGTAGGGTAGATCATGTTGTACTATTGTCTTTGCTACCATCTGCCTAAACACAGCATGATCATACTTGCGAGGAACAACTTTGCCCTCGGGGTTGAGTTGTTGTTGACCATCTCGGTTCCTTGGATACATTTTACATCTACTACGATGCCTTCTCAAGCCACTGGTTCCATGGGAATGGGAATGCCATGCATAGAGATGTCAAATGGACCTTTTGTCCATGGGCAGCCCAAGTCCAAACCCATTTGGACTAACCAAAAAAAACCAATAAATAAATCTGTCCAATTGGGTTGAGCCCAATAAATCCCAATTCCAATGGGCTAAAACCAAATGGACATGGGCAGCCCAATCATATAAAAAGGTTAGGGTTTTCAATTTTTCAATTTTGGGGAAAAGTCACTCAACTCTCAATCTCTCTCGCCGACTCACGAATCTCCCAAGTCTCCACCATCTCTCTCGGCGAGGCGACTCTACGACTCTATTTCGTGGATCCTCGCTTCCGACTCTCGAACCGTGTCTCTCCATCTCAAGTCTCAACTCTCATCTCTCTCTGCTTCAGGTCTTTTCTCAGTTCTCTTTGATGGGTTTTCAATTTGATTGCTTTTAGGTTGATGGGTTTGCTCTCTCACTCTCTTAGATCGAAGTAGCTCTCTCGTCTCCAGTCTCGATCCGCCTCTCTCAACTCTAGATCCAATGGTTTGTGGCTTTAACTTATGAAATCTCTTTGGTTTCATTGCGAAATCTCTCTTTGGTTTCATTGTGGCTTTAACTTATTTAGCTCTCTCGGGTTTGAATCATTGTGAAATCTCTTTGGTTTGTGGCTTTAACTGATGGGTTTGTGGTTTAACATAGAGTTTGTGGTTTAGATTATAACTGATGGGTTGGTTTGTTTCACAAGAGCTTAACATTAAAGCATTGTTACAATATGAGCTTACTTTTTCACTTGTTAGAGAATAAAGTTAACATCGTTGATCACTTAACTTATATTTTATTATATGATGGTTTGACTTATAACGGATGTATTGCTTAACATGGTTTAGCTTAGAGTTTATGTTTTTTATTTCACTTTGTTTCCTTGTCACCTAATAAAGTGGAAATGAACTTCTCTTACGGTTAGTTTTGGTAATCCTTTTGACTTATATTTTGTATAGTGTTTGCTGAGAAATGGAAAAGTTGATTAGTTTAACTCAAATGCTTTCTTTAATATGCAATTTTCTCTTTAGATTTGACGGTTATTACAACTGTTTGGTCTGTGTCATTGGGAATTAGTTTTGTCTTTTGCTTTGGTTTTTGCTCTTTATATGACATAAAATTTATATATTAGCTTCATGTTTTTTAATAGGAGAGGCTGAGAAGATAAGAAGAAGAGGACCATCATAACTTCAGAAAATATATATCTTATGTTATTATTTATGCTTTGGATTATATAAACTTTAATATGTTTTGGATTTGTAAAAGTATGAATTTTATTGTATGAAAATTTTATGCTTTGAATTTGTAAAACATAAGAGATTTTAAGAGATTTGGGCTTTAGAAACAGAAAAATTATTTGGACATTGTGGAAGGCCCATTTGGAATGGTCCAATTTGGTCTGGACAATTTGGACTTGGTACAATTTGGACTTAAAAATAATTATGTCCATTTGGTCTGTTATGTCCATTTGAACATACCCATTGGACATGGACAGCCCAATTGACATCTCTAGCCATGCATACTCATTCCTGCAATGATTGCATGCAGCTTTCAACTTCCCACTGGCTTTATGTACCACCTTAAAATCGGTCCACACATCTGATCTTTGCCTCTCTTCCCTTTCCTCGTCATCGAGTTCATCATCATCATCCTCTTCTTCATCGCCAACTTCATCGTCAAAGTCAGGTATGTCCTCTACGACCTTCTCCTTCTTCTTTTGCGACTTAGTAAGCATGACCTTCTTCTTTGGTGATTGAGTAGGCACGGTCTTTCTTCTCCCTCCACGAATCACAGACTTCATAGGAACAGTCTTCCTACACGCCTGTGAGGATGAGCCAATGCCACCATCTATAGTGGATTGCAACATCGGTTTCCTCGAGGCTGTTCCAAAAGAAGTCTTTCTGCGAGGCTTGGTTTTTTGAGATGATGGAGTGATCTCAACATCAGAATAATCAGTTTCATCTACAAGACTGATAAGCTTTCTTTTGCTTCCTTTCTTTCCAAGAACGCAAGCTACATCGTCTTCAGGGAAACGATCAATGTTTGTTTCTTCAGCAACAAGCTTAGCTATGAGATTTTGAGTTTCCAAATCAACTGTATCTGGTGGGACGTAATTCGGATCAAACGTGTGATCTTCTGAATCGCCTCTCGATCCCATGCTCTCTCTCTTAGGTTTTGCGGTTATGGTGTTTTTTTTTTGTCTCGTCTAGCGGTTTCTCTAAAACTGTTTTAGTTATTAGGGCTTCCTAAATTTTGTGAAAATTCTAATTAAAAAATTATTTAAATTGTTTTTTAAATATTAGAAATTTTATGCAAGCACACATCCAATTATCCACGTAAATTAATACAATAATACCCTAAGCTACCGATAACCTATGATAAGCTACGTTCCACTTTCAGTGATTAAGTAACTCACCTTAGAGCTTCAGTTGTTTTAACTTGAATCTCCATTGATCCTGCTTTTTCACGACCACTCCATCATCTCGGTGCCTAGTAAAGACAAGCAATGCAACTCATTAGACAATCAATTCAAACAAATGAACAATCATATAAAAATAAATTTAACAAATTTAACAAATTTAGAAATTAGATCACAAAACCAATGAGCTGAGTCTTTTCTTAACTTCGCACGAAATTTAGCCGCCAAGCCTCTGATCAATCACCCTTGAGTCCTTAGGATGATTTTTCAAAAGCTAGGAGGCTTAAATTCCGTGACCAAGTAAAGACAAGTAATGCAACACTAAATTCAAGCACATGAACAATCATATGAGCTGAGTCTTGTCTTAACTTCGCACGGAGTTTACCCGCCAAGCCTCTGATCAATCATCCTTGAGTCCTTAGGATGATTTTTCAAAAGCTTGGAGGGCTAAACTCCGTGACCTAGTAAAGACAAGTAATGCAACACTCAATCAAATTCAAATAATTTAACAAATTTAGGTCAGACATATTAATTCAAACAAATTTAAATTTAGATTAGACATTTTTATTAACAAATTTAGGTCAAACATATCAATTTTAACCTAGTTCAATCTTGTCTTAAGTTCGCACCGAGTTCAACCGCCCAGCCTGTGAACAATCACCCTTGAGTCCTTAGGATGATTTTTCACAAGCTGGGTGGTTTAAACTCGGTGACCTACTGAAGACAAGCAAGTATGATCAAACATATTATAAAAATGATTTAATCTATAATATTACTTAATTATATTAAATTATTAAACCTTTATAAATTAAATTATAATATTGAATTTTCTCAAAGTCAGACAAACTAAAATATTACCTTTGTAAATTATATTATAATATTTTTTTTAATATTAAAAACCTTTATAAATAAAAAAAAATTATTTTTGATAAAAAATAATTAACAAAATTTTGAAGAACATGCAGGGACTCCTCGCCGGCAAAGAAGACAAACGAAGCACAACAACTCCTCTTCAATGTAACTTGAATGTAAGCTCCGATTGAAGTACATGCAGGGACAAAATTAAAATTAGACATCATATAAATCAAAGAACATGCAGAAAAATACAGAGAGAAAATTACCTTCAGAGGAGATTGCATGTCGAATTACTCTTGCATGTACCTAAAATTTGGAGAACAAAGTTAGAGAATATTCATACAACTATAAAGATTAAACACAGAGACATCAAACAAAAAATTCGTAATAATGCACCGAAAATAGTAATAATCCACAGCTAAAATACCTTCAGAGGAGGTCGGATATCGAACTACTCTTCAACCACTCTTGCATGTACCTGAAATTTGGAGAACAAAGTTAGAGAATATTCAAAAAACTATAAAGATTAAACACAGAGACATCAAACAATACCAGATCCGTCGCATGCATGGAGAGAGAACTCAAAACCCGTCAAGATCGATCAAGATGCGTGGAGAGAACTCAAGATCCGTCGCTCAAGAAGCCACCGGACGATGGAGGTTCTTCTTCTCCGGTGGAAAGAGTTTTACGAATCAAGAACAACAAGATTCTTGTCACAGCTTTCGGGAGAAGAAGAAGAGCCACCACCGTCCGGCGGAGTCTTTGCGAGTAACCGGAACCGGAGAAGAAGAGTCTTGCCGATCTCGTCTCTTTATCTCACTCTCACACTCTCTCTCGCTCTCTCTCTCTCTCTCTCTCTCTCTTTGTTTTTTCAGGTCGACTGAAATGGAATGGAGTCAAGGAAGCGGTACTTAGGGCGAACCGCGGTCTTCTTTGGGCCGTCCCGCATGAAGCCCATCCCGCGAATGACCCATCCCGCTAGGCCTGCAATTCTGCGGGATACCAATTCCTAGGCCCAAACCTGCCCCGCCACAGGTTTTAACGGGCCTGTCCCGCGGCCCAGTCCTTACTTTGACATCCCTAAGTAAAAGGCAGACTCTGAGCATCACATATAATTTGTCATCCATTATATTTGTTGCCCTTAAAATATGTCGAATTGTAAAGGTAGAAATTAAATTCTTATATCGTAGAAATCCTTCCATATGTATAGTAAAAACTGTTTTTTTCTGTCGGTGTAAACACTATATTCAACAGTTAAGAACAGTTTGTTGCAAAACCACTATTGAAATATATAGAATCCTAATGTATTTTATTACCCAAGTTTGTTTGTAAAAGTAACAAACTACTACAGGTATTAATGGCATCCATTATAGTTTCAGTTGCTCATCCTTTCCTACCGAACCATTCTTGTCCTGTAAAGATGTTACTCTCTTTTCAGGATTCATCAACATGACACCAAATCAAATTGCTAAAATCGTGACTCCCATGATATGTAGTGTATTCCCACATGATTGGAGGATTCTTATTTGTGTTTCCGCCTACTAAGACCATTCAATTTCTGCCAAATGAAGAATATCTAGAGGATTCTTAGTTTTATTTTTAAAGTTTTTATCCTTTCGTTTTTTTTATATATACCATATTATCCATACAAAATAATTTAAATTTGTTTTTTTTTTGGAAATTTTCAAAATAAATAATGTTTGAAGTACTGGAGAAAATTCTTGGGTGAGATAGGAATATTTGAAAGAGTGTTAGTGGACACCTAAAAATAACATGATTTGCCATTTCTTCCTCAACTTCACAAATTGAACACCAAATGTCATATTTAATACTATAAGTCTATATATTCTTTGTAATGAGTAAAATATTTCAAATAATCTGTCAAATAAAATATTTAAATTTTAGGGAACAATGAAATTTCTATGTAAAAACTAGTAACTTTTATATTTAGTCAAAAAATATATTTTTACATTTCCAATTCAGGATAAAATTTTTTCGTACGATATTCTAATTTAACTATATACTTAAATTGGAATAAAATTTTTTCTGGTTTGATATCCTAATTTAACTATATACGACCTTGGTTCGTAAAATCTATGTATATAATCAATTATCATAACAAATATTTAAAATTTAGTAAAGCTTTTATATCTGATCAAAATGTATATTATTGCATTTTTAAATTGGAAGACAGTTTTTCTATACAATATCTGGATCCACAAAATCACTCATATGATCAATTTTTTTTTGATTAATACGATCAGTTTTCCATAACAGAAAGATGATCAGTTTTTCAAAACAGAAATTTAATTTATGATTATAGTGTGTGTCATGCATCAATTAAATGTTTTTTTTTTTTTGGGCAAAGCATCAATTAAATGTATATCAGCAAAAGAAAGAACATAAATGAGTGTTTCCAAATATGTAATTTTCAAAAATTTCGTTTTGTCGGAAAAGAAAGAAATGAGCGGCTACCCGGTTCCGAAACCGGAGCAGAGTCATCACCACCGCCTCTTCGATTTCGCCAAAACAGCCATAATCAAAATCTTCGCACATCCTTACACCACTGTACAAAGTCTCATCCTTCTCCCTCTCAAAACCACAAAAATTGATTACACAAAGTCTCATCCTTTTTTATGTGTTGTCTTAAGGTTTGCGAGTTGTACTGCGGCGAAGCTCCCGACACCGACAAGTGGGAAGCTTCCCTAATCGGTCACTACATCGGAATCGGTACTATTACTTATATTTATTACCACTACAGCTTTTCTCAAAGAGTAATTAATGGGTTTGGCAACTTTATGGTTAGATACAGCGTCTTCTGGGATATCTTGGGTACAAGAAGCTTGGGAGAGTCAGAGGAAGAGTTACAATGTTGACTTCTTTGAAGCTGATCCTTCCAAGGTGAGGCTTTTACAATCTTAATTACTAATGTGGAGCACACTTCTTAAGCTTCATGTGGTGTTATAACAGGAGGATCTTGAAATGAAGTTAGAGAAGATAGTTGGGGAAGTTGATTTAGTTCCCTGTTGGCGCCATCTGCAGGTTTTTGCTTTTTACTTATGGATATGTAGTAGCATTAGCAATAACGTGATGGTTGTAACAAATCTTGTTGCTTTAGTTATGCTTTGAAACTGAGGAGAGTGCGAGAAGGCTCCTAACTAATGTTGCAAGTTTACTGAAACCGGGTGGTTACTTTTTCGGAATCACTCCTGATTCGTCTACCATATGGTATGAAAGAATGTTACATCTGAATTCTTAATCTATTTTGTGATTAACATCTAGCTTTCCATGTTCTCTCTACTGGTGTATGAAGCCTATTACAATATCTCTGCCACCAAGTTTTCTGTGTCTACTATTGAGTGCTGTTTGGAATGGAAAGTTATATGAGAAAGCATCTCGATTTATTGCAAGGGTGTATTCTTGTTTTTTGAGTACCTGAATTGGATGAGACTGTTTTAGATAACTCCAATAAGTAATTTGTTGTTTGTCCTGATGTCTCCTGCGAATTGATACTAAAAGAATTCCAAGTCATTGGTTTAAACATTTGACTGCCTACATATTATTTTGTTCCATTGGACTGCGCATCTTAACATTATGGTAAAACAGGGCAAAATACCAGAAGAATGTCGAAGCATACCACAATAGGAGCGGAGGGACAAAGCCTAATGTTTTCCCCAACTACATTCGGTCAGAAAGTTACATGATCACTTTCGAAGTAGAGGAAGAAAAGTGAGCTATTTTTTTCTGAGAAAAGAAAGAAATAATTCTTCCATAAGAGTTTCTTTTATGAAATTAGAGACTGTTTGGTATTTTCTACTCAGGTTTCCGCTGTTTGGGAAGAGGTATCAGCTGAAATTCTCTGGTGACAACCCTCCTGAAGACCATTGCTTGGTTCACTTCCCAAGCTTAATCAGGTGGGTTCTTATAGCAGCATGATCTCACCTTTTGTGTTCAACAAAACGTATGATATTGCAATATGACATTACCATATCACAATGCTTGTTGACATTGGTGCTTGTATTTAATTTTAAACTCTTTAGTTTAAGATATATTCCTATTGCAATACTTGTCATATTGCTTCGAGTTGATTTTGAAAGGACGTCCATATCTATATATATCTTTTGATCCTTTGTCCTCTAAGTTTTTCTTTTGTATTTTTTTATTCAGGTTAGCGAGAGAAGCTGGCCTTGAATATGTGGAGATTCAAAGTTTAACAGATTTTTATGATGATAACAGGTTTGAAAGTCTGACAATGCTTACATATTCCCAATATCATATCACGAGCTTTAGTATATTATAGTTTCTTTCTTCTAAGGCTGTATTACATTGCTTATGCTGTTCAACTCTTCTTGTCAGAGCCCAATTTGCAAGCTTGCTGATGAGTGCTGGCCCGAACTTTGTTGACCCTAGAGGAAAACTTCTTCCACGGGCATTTGATTTATTAGGTAACCTTTTCTTCATCTTATGCCATCTTATCTAATTTAATCTCTCCATGTTTGATACTCTGCTACTACTTAGCTACCCTTTCTTTTTGAGCAGGGCTCTATGCAACATTTATATTTCAGAAGCCTGACCCAGACCTTGAACCTCCTTTAAGGACTCCAATACCTTTCGAGAGTTGTAATGATAATGATGAGGCAAGCGTCTTTTTCTCGTCTTATTTCATTGTATACAAGTATCAACTACTTTGAACTTCCCTGAAAGTACACAACAGTTGCTTCAGTCTTAAGCTCCCTGCTCATTGTATTTGGTCCATTTACAGAGAGACTTTCCGATGGTCACTGACACAAGGGCACCTTCAGAAGATTCATCACAAGGACTAGGGAAGATTAGTGAGCAAAAGGGAATATTGGGACCTGGCCCTGCTGATTTACGTTTCTCTGAGGCAATTTGACCCCTCTTTTCTTTGAGAACTGGTTGCTTGGCCATTGTATGAGGTTGTATTGTGAAAGAGTTAAATCATGTTTTGTTTTGTTACAGGATCAGATCACTATGTTATTTAATAAATATAGATCAGTTTTTCCTTTTCAAGTGAATTCCATCAACATTCAACACACACTTGACATATTGATAGTTCTTTACTCCATGATTGTAAACGAAATGAGCCAAAGATTTTTTAAAATCTTGCTGAAGAGACAGCTTCTCCCCTGTAAGAGGACAAAGATACACAATAGTACAGTTTAACTCAATCGGAATCAGAGTCATGCCTCCTCCTCCTATCCTTCTTCTCTTTCTTGTGCTTCTTCCTGTCATCAGAATCACGAGTGTCTCGCTTTTCATGCCTCTCACGTTTCTCACGCCTTTCATGTTTTTCACGCCTTTCATGTCTCTCTTCCCTATCTCTCTTCGCAGGCTTCCTTTCCTCGTGCCTATCCTTCTCTTGGTTCCTCTCAGTATCTTTTGGTACATTTTCAACAGTCTTGATCGCTGGTGCATCTACTGGCAGACGTGATGGCCCTGCGTCTTCTGTCTGAGTGGGTGCAAGGGTGCTGGGATCTTCCCAAGGTCGAGGTGCCCTGTAAAACATAACCACACCAAAAACATCAACAAGAGTTTTTTAAAGAAGTAGAGATGGTCACACAGAAAAAGAAAAACTTACTTTGCATAGCCAAGGCCGTGAACCCACACTGCATCAGCCTTTCCTGCACCCAAGTCCTCGGCTGTTGATTCCCTTTTCAAAAGGTCGTTAAACTCTTGCTTGTCAAGGCGATTGCCTTGTGGTCTTGTAGAGGACTTTGGTGCCAAACCCAGAGCCTCCCTCATGGCTTGCTCCTCTTGTTCCTTAACTCTTTGAATCTCCTCTTTGATAGCATCCGTGTTCGGACCCCCTTTTTTCTTATCTCTAGCATACCAATTAAGATCTTTACCTGTTCAATCCGCAGAGAAATGGAATGTCAGTCTAAAGTTGTACATTGAAGATTAATCTACAAAAATCTATTAGCTAGATAAAAGGCCATAGATTAAATCAAAACAAAAATTAAAGTAAAACAACCATTAACCACCTATACCCCAATGAAACTCTACGGAACATACAAAAAAATTCTGAATGCAAAGTGACAACAGACAAAACGAAATAGAAGCAGAGATGACGGTTGAGACATGTATAATTTTATGAAGTTGAGATGACTTAATATTCCAGCGCTTATAAACTGCAGAAAAATTGCAGAACTAGAGAAGGCACAAAAAGAGCTAATAAGATGATTATGATGATATAACTAAATCAATGATTTTGACTATGTGTTAGAGCTTCGTGAAAGCCCTTCTGACGTTCACCTATAGTCTAATGATATCTACCAGAAACAATCAAACAATTTATCCAAAAATATTTCAGTTGACAAAGCTAGTATTCAATGAATGGCAAAAGAGTTTGAAGCATATTGTCAAGATGACTAATTAACTAACAGGCAGGGTTTCATTTAATCACTAGTTAACGAGAAAATTAAAGAAACAAGAAAAGGTAGGGAATAAGAGGAAAAGAAGGTAACCTTTTTGCCATCGTCCAACAGGGGCCTTGACACTGTGACCCAAATAGTTCTCCCTATGTTTATCAGCCTTCACTTCATCCCAACTAAACTCTGCAAATTTCACAAACAAATTAAACATTCAGTGTTAAAAATCTTCATCATCATAAGCAAATAGCTAACAATTCAAGTGGAAACAACCGATTAGACTAGAACCTATGGAAGCAATTTAGCTTCAATCACAAATCTTTATACCAAATCAACATCTTCAAACCCTAGATCGCTCATGGCCAAATTGAATTTGAGGATAAAAGGGAAACCCTAGAATCCTGAGATTGTTTAACAGATCTATTAACAACAGAAGAAAAACTCGAAACAAATATCAAAAGGGGATTTACTTACGGTCTCGACCACCACGAACACCGCCTCTCGTCGGATGATACATGATCTGAGAATTGACGACCCTAAAAGCTTCAACTTCGGTAATTAATTGCAAAGTTCTCTTTTTTCTAATATAAATAAAATAAAAACATAAAAAATTGTGGACGGTCGGATTGATTGTTAATTAATGGGCCGTAACCGGCCCATTTAAGTTTTTAACACAAACAAAGTTCGAAACGACACGTACGCCACGTGTGGTAGTAGACAAAGAGGAGAAGAAGTGACCACCAGAAGATTTGTATCCTTAAAAATATCCGTCGATTCAGAACCCTAAGCGGTGGATCCACACAACAACAACTATGGCTGAACCCCAACAGCAGCAAGTCTCCGATTCTCCTCAGCTGCAGTTACCTTCTTTCGTCGTTAACTTGTTCCCCTTTCTCAAACCTAAGTCTCCTCCTAATGGCGCCGATGGTGGTCCTAAACCCACGGGAGGAGATAAGGAAACTCAGAACTCGAAAGTCTCTTTCCCTTACAATCCTCCAAAGAACGCAGAGCCGCTCAAGTGTGAAGCCGAGCCTAGCTCTGGAAGCACTTCCAACTCTCTCGTCATTTGGCAGGTACATACTTGATTTCTTAGATGAAACAATCATATTGAAGAAACTGTTAATTTCATTGGGAGAGCTTTGTCCATGGCTGTGTGTTTTAAGGGTTTATTAGAGTTTAACACTCATGGAAAGTGTTATTTATTGAGAGTTTTGTCCATAGTAGGACCATATGTCTGTTTATTGCAGATGTTGATTATTGTTATCTTTTGTTGAGTTTCTTTTTACGCACTTCTGTCTGTTTGTCTTGTCTGAAATGTAACAGCAGTTCGATTTTCTCGATTTTTGTATAGGTGAAGACAGTTTTTTGCCTACTTTTTTTTTAATCAGATGTTAATGATTGTCTCTTTGTTTGTATATCTTTGATTTTCTCTTTAGCGCACTTCTGTCTGCTTGTCTTCTTGTCTGAAAAGTAAAAGCTGTTCGAATTCTCGATTTTGCACACAAGTGACAGACATTTTTTGGCTACGTTTTTTGTATTGGTTTTGGTCTAGTTGCAATGGTGCTATATTGAATTGTGAAGATGATTAGAGTTTTTGTTCTGCGTACTGCAACAACATGTGCGTCACTAATAGGAGAAACGCATTACTTGTGCTCACTTGTGTTACTCGTTTCTTCTTGTTGTTGTTTTGATTGTGTTTAAAGCCTGCAAAAAAAGTTGAATACTTGGTTGCTTCAAAACTATTTTTTTCAGGTGTATGCACTTGGAGGATTTCTTGTCCTGAAGTGGGCCTGGGCGAGATGGAATGAGAGGAACGACAAAAAGAAGACTACGGATGGTAATGATGATGCTGAAGATGATGATCAAGCTCCTCATCGGGAAGATGATTAATCTTCATCATGAAGGCTAGTCATATTGCACGGAAACAATGATTGTGTTTGCCCCATTTTGGTTCTGTATAGCAAAAAAAAAATCATTTCAGATTTTCTTATATCTCATTGTATCTACTCAGGATACTCTTGAGTTTCTTCTACTTCTGTAATGACTACAATTCTCCTCTCTTAATGCAGTTTTTTTCTTTCTTTTCCACAAATTAAAGATCATCTTCTTGTCTTATGTTCTATTTGATGCCCATAATTTTGATGGTAGCACGTTCATGGTGCTGTTGGTGTCTGGTCTCACCTGGGTCTGAACCGCTATTTTTGTCCACACAATTGAAGGATAAGATTCGAAGAGCTCGGAAACGAGCTTCAAGGAAGACACTAGATCATCGCCACGTTCTAAGGACGTGGAAAGAACTAGTACAAAAACAGATGTTAAAGGAGCAACGGTATGTAATAAACAATCAATGTCCTGTACTTATAACGCTATGAATCACTCACATACACACCTTTTGCACCTTCTTTACAGTATTTCGTTTGACTTTGTTTCTAACAAATTCACACACAAAGCAGGTTTGGTCTCTACACATTGTATACAACACACTAAGGTTTCAACATATTATATTACAGCTTTGATCAGAAAGCACACAACAGAATCATACTCGCCTAAACAAGCCGTCACCTGAACCACCACTAGGAGGCAACCCAACCGCACGTGTGTAATAAGGAGTCGAATACATTTCTCTACTACGCAGAACTGAATCAGGACACAAGCTCCGTGCAGGTGCCATGGGAGCATACGTACTTACTTGTCTATCTAACTTGAAGCTAGCTGATGATGGTTGGTTACTTCCAAAACCAGAGATGACCCTTCCTGAAACACTTGGTGTGGCTTCTTGATTATCTGCCCTGAAGCCTGCATATAGTTTTGGTCCACCAATGTATGGAGTGGTCAGAGGACGCTCATCTATTGAGAAAGGAGGACTCGCGTCAGGTGTATGGCTAACCAGAGCTTTCTGAGAACTCGGAGAAGCTAGAAAGCTGTTCCTAGTTGATGCATCAGGTGAAAAGTCAGTGGGCACTCGAAAAAGACCAGCACATCCAACAGGAAACTCTACTGTGGAACCGACGTTAGAAGAAGTAGGGAGAGATGATTTGGAACCAGGTGCTGCCTCTATGGGTAGTGCGTATGTGTTCATATACGAACCTGGCGTTGAAGGGTATGAGCAAAGATACTCAGGTTTTCTGATATGTAGGCTATTGACTTTCTCTTGCAGAGCTAGCTTAGCTTGCTTTAGCGCAGTGAGTACTGTATCACATGTATCAGACTTCTCCTTTGCCATTGGAACTAAGGGATAATCTACTTTCTGGATGGTAGTTGCTCTCGAGTTAGGTTGAGTTATAGGAGGTGGCTGAATAGTTGATGAAGAGTGCTCAGAGATACCTTTAGAGCTCTGTGAATGAGAAGACTCACTTTTAGGACTCTCAGGTGTTTGTTTTCCTTTGTCTAAAGAAGAAGAAGCATCTTGTTCCATAGCTTTTGATCCACAACTGTTGCAGCACTTATCAGGTGACGTTACTGAGTTATCAGGCGAACCTTGGTCAACTTCATTAGCTACAGACCTTGTATCACAGAGTGGAGGTACTAGTGTTGAACCTTGGACCTGAGTTTGTGTTTTTTCTCCGTTACTTTCATCTGTCACATCTGAATGGTTCCCTACGTCACATGAGTCCTGCAAGATTGAAGAAGAAACAAGATATTAAGATCTCTAAAAATCTTGTAGAGGTCACAGCTCTGAGACACAAGGCATACCAGGGCAGATGATTTATTATCAGTGAACTCTTTCTCCCACTGCTTTTGAGTCTCTTCCATATCTTCAAAAGACCCAATAACTTGTGCACGTTTTTGTAAAGCTCTCTCTAAGTTGATGTCCATATTGTCTCTCTTCTCTAATACATTCTGCAAGCTTTGGTCTCCCTTCATAACATCAACACCATCCACAGATGCCTCTTCACTCAATTTAGGAACCACTTCAGTGCCATCTTGAAGATCAACAACCGCATCGCCATCTCCCTTATGATCTTCAGATACAGTTCTGGAAAGTCAAAGAAACATTGGTTGCTTTAACACACAACACACATAAGCAAGTTTTACAATAGAGATTCTCATCAGACCTTGATTCACTGCGTTTTATTTGTCTACAAGACCTTCCTTGACGGTGTCTTGGACGCCAAATATAAGCAGAGTCAAAACCTCTCTGTCTCCTATTACTGGCCTTGTCAGAAGAAGCTGCTTCTCTCCTGCGCCCTTTCCAGGATAGACTTTTGCCCGACACTGTAAAAGAAATACATTCTCTGATGCTGAGGAGCTGCTCCATCTCAAATTTTGAAGCTTTCCTCACAAACTAAGATAGAAACGCTAACCTGAACTCGTCTGAGAGTAGCTTTCTTGATCAGAGCTTGAATCATAACCGTCTGAGACATTAGTAAACCCATGTTCTGCAAGGATGGCAAGGACATCAGCAGTTGCCTGTTCTGCCTTCTTTCTCTGTAAAGACACAATCTTTAGCTGTTCCTCCAGCTCTGCTACCTAAATATCACAACATAAAGACGACATTAAGGCTTTGAATGATGCAAATTAGCAAAAAGAGAGACAATACTTTATCAGAGAGTCCATCAAGCTTAGCTCTTGCGCTCTTGGAAACAGCTCTTTCAGCGAGTAAACGCGCACGGAGAAACTCAATGGTCGTTGAAGTAGGATCTTGTTCGTCTGAATCATTACACCTATCAAATCATTACAAAGATCAACCAGGTTTCTTGAAATGTGATTCGGTTGCAGAAGATTCTAGTCAATATGATCGTTGAGAAACTATTGTCTAAAGAACAAGACGATTGAATTTGGAAAACAGACAGAACATAACAGAAGTATTACCGAAGATGATCCAAGCTGTCCTGAAGAGCCATCACCAAAAAGAAGAAGATCCAAAGATCTGTTAGTTTTGAAGACTTGTCTGAAAATAAACTTTATGATATATGTAGAGCCTGAGGTGAGAAGCCGTCTCTCTTTCTCTCTCTGTTGAATGAAAGAGTCAACAATGAAAGGTTTTAATTCCTACTCATTAAAGTATGTTTCTATGTTCTCATTGGTTCTTAAATGATAAAACTAATTGATATAGATGCTGGTATGGTAGCTAATTAATTTATTGCATAATCACGAATTAAAACTATAATTAAACTAAACATTTTTTTGTCAACATAATTAAATTACACATAATTAAAAATTGCGGAATTATTCTTATTTTTTTTAATTTTTTTTGAATGAACAAATAAATTATACAGTATTTTTGTATAGAATTTTCACGTAATTAAAAAATCATGAATATTTACAATTAATTATATTATTTATTTTTCTATACAGTTTTGAATAATTATCATTCAATTAGATTTAGTCAGTTTAAATCTTGTCCATTATTGTTTTCAAAAATATATAATTCATCAGAATTGATTAATAAAATATTTTAAGGGTCCGACTGGTTTCCCCGCTACCACCCGCAAACGCAGCTTTTGTGGTTGATGGCGGTTGCTAGCGTTTTGCAACAATCACAAGAACCGCTACAAATCGCTTCAAACCGCTCCCAACCTCTTAAAATCAAAAGCTGGTTTCAGCTAGCGTTTGCGTTTGCGGGCGATTGCGGGTGGGTAAAAAAACTAATTTTCTTTTAAATTTAAATTAAAATATAAAAATAAAAATAATATAACTAAAATTANATATAAATATATAAATATATAAATATATAAATATATAAATATATAAATATATAAATATATAAATATATAAATATATAAATATATAAATATATAAATATATAAATATATAAATATATAAATATATAAATATATAAATATATAAATATATAAATATATAAATATATAAATATATAAATATATATAAATATATAAATATATAAATATATATAAATATATAAGTATATAAATATATAAATATATAAGTATATAAATATATAAATATATAAATATATAAATATATAAATATATAAATATATAAATATACATATATAAATAGATAAATACATAAATATATAATTAATTATATTATATTATATTATAATATTTTATTAATTATAGAAATTATATTTTCATCTAAATAAAAAATAATAAAAATAATATTGTTATTACTTATAATATATTAATAGTTATTATTTTTTATCATAACAGTATCTTTTGATATTTNAATATTGGAAATTTATTATTGAACCGCTGTAGTATCTCATAATCAACCAGTCATAAATGTCCCGCAAACGGACCAATTTTTAATCGCTGTACCAGTCGTACAAATCGCCTAATAACGCTAGAAACCGCAACCACCCACATCCGCAAACGCCCGCAACCGCAACCGCTATCGCTGCGTTGTAACCAGTCGGACCCTAAATCTTTGAAAAAAAGTCTCTGTGGAATAATAAAATCTTGAAAATTTTATTATAAAAAAAGGAGGAAACAATTGATTTAAATGTTCAGAATATTATATTAATGATTAAATAATATTAATAGACAAAAGTCTTGGGGGATACGCGATGAGGGTAAATAAGTAATAAAGTAAAAAATACTTATTTGTCTTGATTTACTTTCCATATTTTTCTTAAAATCATATACTTGCGGACGCCAAAAATATTATGAAATAGAGTTTTATTGGCGTCTATAGGTCCTTCTCTTTCTCTCTCTCTTTCTCTCTCCCCAATTCTTCTATCTCATCTTCTTTGCTCTGGAGCTAATTGGAAGAGAGAATCAATCAATCTCCTCCTGATAAAATCCCCAATTACTCTTTTACGACCCGAATTTCAAGCAAAGCTTTTTTCCTATCTTTAGCTTTTTTTTTTCTTTCCTTACTTTCTCATCACGGTGGAATCTCTCCTTCTCTCTCTCTCTCTTTTATCCCACTAGTGATTGATTACAGCTCGGCCTCCTTCCAGGTTCCCTTCTTTTCATCCTCTCTCTCTGCCCTTTTTTCACGAAACCCTAATTTCTAACCTGCGCCTTCTCGGATTTGTTTTTTTTTAGATTTTTGGAAGAGGGCTTTAATTGATTTCAAGTTTGGTCACGTGACGAGAGACGGATTGTTTTTGGATGATTTGATGCCGCCGCAGGACCACTCATCTTGGGATCGGAAGGATCTTCTGAGGCAGAGGAAGCACGAGAGACCCTCAGAGCCGCCTTTCGATCCTCCTCCCTTCAGGTGGAGGGATTCGCCTTCTTCTTCCTCTTCTTCTCACCGTGAGTTTTCGAGGTGGGGAGGATCTGCTGACTTCCGCAGGCCTTCTTGTAAGATACCTAACCTTATCTTCTCTTCTCCCTTATTAGGTCGTAGAATGCTTTTTTTTTTGTTTGGTTTAGATTTGAAAGCAAAGATGGTTTTGTTTATTAGGATTGAGTTTTGTTATTGTCTGCTCAGGAATCTGAAAACAGGAGAAAAGAACATAACTTTTGTTCCTGGCTTATTATCAGACAAGACGTGTTTCCAGCAGTAGATTCGTTGATTGTTGTTAGCTTTTGGTATTGTCTGCTCAGGAGACAAGAACATAACTTCGTTCCTGTTTCATTATCCTACAAGACGTGTTTCCATCAGTAGATGTCTCCATTGTTGTTAGTTTTAGTTTGATATGTCATAGATTTGGATGACAAGTGGTCTTTTATTGTTGTGGGTTTATTACATCTGTTGTTTTTTTCAGGTAGGTTTGAAACCCCTGTTTGGACTACTGGTCTTAAAGGAAATTGTATTGTCTTCTACAGTTTTATCTCTTGATTTGCTATGATGGTTCTGGAGTTTATTGATCTTTTTAGTTTCAGAAGTTATGTTATATATATGGAAGAATATAGTTCTTGCAGAGTTTCTAATGTTTCTCTTTGTCTTCAATATTGTGTGAAGGTCATGGTAAGCAGGGCGGAAGGTACCCGTTTGGGGAGGAGAGTAATCATGGATACACATCTTCTCGGTCCAGTGCTCGGATGTTTGAGAATGACTACTATAGACCATCAGCACCACGTGGAGACTGGCGATATTCCAGGAATTGTAGGGATGATAGAGTTCCTTTAAGCCAGAAGGACTGGAGGTGCAACAATACATGGGAGATGAACAACGGATCTTCTAGAGCTTTCGAGAGGCCATCTGGTGTTAGAAATGGTCGGAGGTCGGTTGAGGAAAGGCCGCCACCTGCTTCAGATACTCATACTGCTGGTGTCAACTCTTGGGGACCACCCAACTCCTCTCATCAGCCAGACATTGAGATGTGTACCCCTGTTCGGACTGTTAGATATAAAAACGAGCAGAAAATTTCTTCTGAGCAAAGGCAATCAATTCCTCCAGATACTCATTCTGACGGTCTTGGCTTGTTTGATCGGCCTTCTTCAGTGAACAGTTTCGAAAATAAGGAGTGTTCTCCAGCAAAGCAATCGAATGGTTTGATGTACGGTCGAAGGTTTGCTGATGATAATTCATTAGATCCTCCAGCAGAGATAGAGGGATCTCGGAATCATATTCTCCTAAAAGGCGTGCAAGATAATAAGTCACATGGAGTTAGTGATTTAGACGGTGTCAGGGAGAATGGGAAGGAGAATTCTCTGGGAGCAATTGGGAAGCTTCCAGTGTGGACCCGTTCTGGGAGTTTTGCTTCTCAGAGTTCAGGTTTTAGTCACTCAAGTAGCTTGAAAAGCTTGGGGGCTGTTGATTCCAGTGATGGAAAACGCAAGACTATCCCCAAAACTGTTGCTGTGACTCAATCTTCTTCAGGAGATGCTACTGCATGTGCCCAAACTACTGTATCTGAGGAGATGAGTTCTAAAAAGAAACAACGTCTTGGGTGGGGTGAAGGCCTGGCGAAGTACGAGAATAAGAAAGTTGATGTTAACACGACCGAGGATGGAACGGACTTGTTGGAGAACAGTGCAGAGGAACTGCATTCTTTGAACAAAAATGTTGCTGATAAAAGTCCTACAGTAGCCAATGCTCCAGATTATGGCTCTCCTACAACTCCATCCTCTGTAGCTTGCAATTCATCCCCAGGTACGTACATTTTGTAATACATCACTCTGTGTGCTCTTTGGAGTTATCTGTATCTTTTGCTTGAGCTCTTCTGTCATATACCTGATATTGTAAACACTAATTTTCGTCTATTTTTTTTTTCTTTTCATTTCTTCCACCTGTTTTAATACATTCACTCATCTTCTGCAGGGATATTGTAACATACCCACCTAATTTTGTATCTGTGTGTGCAGGGTTTGCAGATAAGTCATCTGCGAAGGCTGCTATTGGTGCTAGTGATGTCAGTAACATGTGCCGATCACCTAGCCCCGTGTCAAGTATTAACCTTGAACGACTTCCGATCAGTTTAGAGGAGCTTGATAACATCTCAACGGAGCGAGTTGGCTGTTTACTCACTGAATTGCTTGGTTCTGATGATCATGGTACAGGGGATTCCAGTTCCGTGCAGTTGACATCAATGAACAAATTACTTGCCTGGAAAGGTGATATTTTGAAAGCTGTGGAGATGGCTGAATCTGAAATTGATATGCTTGAAAGCAAACAAAGGGCGCTAAAGCTTGAAAGTGGAAGACAGTGCCGTGTTGTTCAACCCAGTTCATGCCTTTCTGAGGGAGATGAAAATGTGCAGCAGAAAGCCTCTTTGGGTCTCAAGGCAGTACCTTCTTCCGTGACTGAAACATTGGTGAGAGATCCTGTTCATCAGGCTGTTTCAGCCAAGGTTTCTGTTGAAATCCTTGAAGATAGTCGTCGAGAAGTTAATTCTCTGTCCGAGTTTGTTGCCACTGTTGGAATCAATGAAGATGTATTGCCCATACCGTCTATTACAGCCGATACCAATCAGGAAACTATCGACCTTTCTTCTGCTGATGATAGCATGGTATCTAATGAAGACTTGCTCTGTGCTAAGATATTATCTACGAACAAGATCTATGCCACTGAATCATCTGAAGCATTCAGTAAATTGCTTCCAAGAGATTTCAGTTCGTTTGATGACCCAAGATTCCCTGGAATATGTCAAAGGCAGCATAATTCTCATGTCAAAGAAAAAATTGCCGATAGGATAGAGCTCTTGAGAGCGAGGGAGAAAATTTTACTCCTTCAGTTTAAAGCGTTTCAGCTTGCATGGAAGAAAGATCTGCATCAACTAGCTTCAACAAAGTACCAACCAAAGGCTAACAGAAAAACAGATTTATTTCCGAATGCAAAGAATAGTGGGCATCTGAAGCTTGCCCAGCCTGTACGCCTGAGGCTCTCTTCTTCAGGTAAAATACTCAAAATTCTCTTCTCTGTTCTTTTCTCTTGGTATTTTAAGCTTTCCTTGGTTTGTCTTTTTCTGGGATAGATTCGGTTTTTATCTGGTAACTGTAAGATGGTAGTCTTGGAATGCGGTTTTTTAGATCATTTACTCTCTGCTTTTTCCCTTTTTCTGAGGTAAATATATGATTTAGTTGTAGAAACTTGTAAAGTATGATTTTGAGCATGATTTTTTGAGAGAAAACATCTAGAAGAACTCTTGAGAAACTAATTTCATGGTTGATTATAACATGATGCAATACGTTATCTGGGCGCCAGGTCTGTCAAATAATGGACAAATTTTTTATTGGGAAGCCAAGTTCAAAGTCATAACATAATAACGAGTTTTTGGATATGGTAAAGCTCAATTATTTTTTTAGATTCTGGTTTATTTATAGTCTCCACTGTAATATTAATATTAGCACCTAGCTTGTATAGCTAGGAGGTGTAGTCCAAAAGATTGCTTTCTAAAACTTTTGGATTCATTGGATTTTGAAATCTAATAGCTATTTACTCTACACGTGCAGCTCCAAGAAGGGGTAGTGTAGCCTCCACGACAGAGCTCGTAAGTTACATGAAAAAGCTACTAAAGAATACCAGTCTAAAGCCTTGTAGAGACATTTTGAGAATGCCTGCGATGATTTTGGATGAGAAAGAAAGGGTGAGGTCGCGGTTTATCTCTAGCAATGGGCTGATTGAAGATCCATGCGACGTTGAGAAGGAAAGAACAATGATTAATCCGTGGACCTCAGAGGAGAAAGAGACTTTCCTTAGTATGCTAGCAATGCACGGGAAGGATTTCAAGAAAATTGCTTCGTATCTTACTCAGAAGACAACTGCGGACTGTATCGATTACTACTACAAAAACCACAAGTCCGATTGTTTTGGGAAAATAAAGAAGCAGCGTGGTTATGGTAAAGAAGGGAAACACACCTACATGTTGGCGCCAACAAAAAAGTGGAAACGTGAGATGGGGGCTGCCTCTCTTGATATTTTAGGTGCCGTCTCCATTATAGCAGCAAACGCAGGCAAGGTTGCTTCATCCAGGCAGACCTCTTCCAAGAGGATTACCCTTAGAGGTTCCAGCAGTTCTAGTTCGTTGCAGCACGATGTCAATTACTCTGAAGGGCACTCCCACAGTTTCGATTTCCCTCGTAAGAGAACTCTTGGTGCAGATGTTGTAGCTGTTGGTCCTTTGTCATCAGAGCAGATTAATTCCTGCTTAAGGACGTCCGTGAGCTCTAGAGAGGGGTGTGTGGATCATCTGAAGTTTGCTCCTGCTGCAAAAAAGCCTCGGATTTCTCAAATTACACATAATGAGAACAGCAATGAGGACGATGACTCATGTTCAGAAGAGAGCTGCGGGGAAACGGGACCTATTCATTGGACCGATGCTGAGAGATCTGCCTTTATACAGGGTTTTTCGCTATTTGGCAAGAATTTTGCTTCATTATCGAGGTTCGTCAGGACCAGAACTCCAGATCAGTGTAGGGTTTTCTTTAGCAAAGTTCGGAAATGCCTTGGATTGGAATGTATACAGTCTGGATCTGCAAATGTGAGCACATCCGCAAGTGTTGATAATGCCAATGAGGGTGGTGGAAGTGATTTGGAGGGTCCTTGTGCTATGGAGAGTAACTCTAGCATATGCAATAATGGAGGTAGCGCCAAGATTGGTTTGAATACGGAGGGAGCTAATCTTTCAGGCTTTGAAAATGTGGAAGCCGGTCTTAGTAGATCAGAACAAGAGAATGGGCTGGCATTATTGCGTTTGAAAGATGGTACCAATCTCGTGAACACTGCATCTGCATCTATCAATGGGATCAATGGGGGTTTCCCGGGTCTAGTTTCCGAACCTTGCAAAGATTTGGTAGACATTAACACTGTTGAGAGCCACTGTCAGGCTGCAGACCAAATTAACAGCAATGATCTACTGTCAAAGGACATTGATGAAGGTAATTTGACATCTGTCGGGGCAGAGAAAAGTAAGAGCAATGATCAACTGTCGACGGAAATAGATGAAGGTAATTTAACACCTGTCGCTGTATCTTCTGAATATTGTGGGCCAATCGTTCTTTCCAATAATATCGTGAAGACTCCCACAGAAAGCTCACGCAAGGGCTCAGGAGTTGAAGGTGCTCCATTGCCTAAACAAAGTTCAAAGCATGATGGAGTGTTGCAAGCTGCAAACGAAACCAGATATTCTGGCCTTGAGGCTGAAGTTGCAGTTTCAAATTTCAGGTACCCCGAGTGTCTGCACCATGTTCCGATTGAGGAAGACCTTGTAGGCGTCAGTGTACCACAAGGAGATCCTAATGGCCATACAGAGACGGAGTTACCAAAAACTGTTGTTGTCCAAACAGATAACATTGGCTGGCAGTTTTCTGATGTCAGTCTGGATTTGGATAGGAGAAGTCAGGTTTTGGGTCATGTCAAACCTGAGCAGAATGGTCAACTAAATGCCACTTCTATGGAAACTCGTCAAATTCCGTGGATATCATTCACGCAAGATCCGTGCAGGATAATTAGGTCAAAATCTGATTTGATTGTGAAGGCTCAACGTACAGGTGAAGCTTTCTCACTCAGAAAGTGTACTAGCTCAGCTACTAAGCCTCTGACAGTATTCCAAAAAGATGGAAGATCTGGCCATAGCAGGAGCCATTCATTTAGTTTATCTGATACTGAGAGGCTTGATAAGAATGGAGATGTGAAACTGTTTGGCACAGTACTAAGTGCTGATGAGAATGGAAGCAAGCCTAAACAAAGTATTAGGTCATCATCAACAACTTTGAGCAGGGACCTTGAGACAGGACATCAGAACATTAATCAGCAACACCTTCAGAATGTTCCTATTACGAGCTATGGTTTCTGGGATGGCAACAGAATCCAAACCGGGTTGACATCTTTGCCAGAGTCTGCCAAGTTGCTTGCAAGCTACCCTGAAGCACTTACCACGCATCTTGGGCAGCAAGTTGTTAGTACCAAAGAGATTCAGCTGGATGCTAGTGGTGTCCTGAGCTTTGGGAAGCTTATCGAAGATAGAACAGAGATCTCGAGCGGTAAGGATAAAGGTAAGATAGGAGGAGAGGTAAATGGTGTAGCAGAAGCAGCCACGTGAATCAAAAACAAAAGAAGCTTTCTTAGGGTCAATGATTAGTTTGTTTTGGAGGTTTGGCATATTCTTTGTTTTGTGTCATCCTATCTGTATCATAATCTCACTCTATTGTCTTTTTTTTCTTCTTAATTTAGAATGTCAGTCGTCAATATAGGCATTTTTTTCTTTTTCTTTCTTTTGGTTTTAACTTATGTTAGGTGATGTTTGTATTTGTAAGGTTGCTGATAATAACATGGAAAGAGTGCCAAGCTTAGCTCTATGTATGTTTTCCCAAGGAGGATAACACTTAAAAAGATTCACATCTATTGTTGTCTTTGTGGAAGACTAACTCATCTAACTTGTAGGAAGAAATTGTGTGTTTCTGACTCGTCGTGTTTGGAGGATTGGTGGTAATGGCGCCACTACTTTTACAACCTGCACGATGGTAATGACATGAATATCAGCTGATTTAGATAGCTGGACAACTTTTGCAAAGACGTTCAGATTTGACGGCTTTACCATGATTGAGTTTATCATGAGTAGGTTAGGTAGCTCTACTTGATGTTCGTGAATATAATATCCAGCTTGATTAGGTCTTCGGTAAACCCCTGCATCACAATATTTACCCCAGGTTCTTCAGTATAGTCATGACACATGCTACAACAGTAGCCTATACACCGAACTTAACACACTACAAAAACCACTTGTTTGCATTATATATACATTGCAATATACCGAAGTAGTTAGCTCGACATTGTTGATCCATTTATGGGGATCGCTAATCTTGAAGAATCTAGAAAATCTGTTGGAAAATGTGAACGTTCTGTACCCATCTTTAGCTGGAGTAGCATCTACAACGTCTGGATCAAAGCATTTTGGTTGTCCCGCAACATAAAATGGGGTTTCTGCACATTGGTCAACGTGTGAGCAATATCTGCTTCTAAGATTTAATGTTTGCTGACTTGCACTGAGATCCTGTAAACATAACCACCTCTTTCATAGATCACAGTCAAAAGAACAAAACTTATGTCAAGCAAAAACTTACTAGACAACAATGACATAAGCAACTCATCCTAAACTGCATCTGTATGTATATGTTATCATAATATGTTCCTCTAAAGAATTAGACTAAAAAATGATAATGCGACACCAAATGTGATTTGGAACTTCAACTTAATACCGAAAGATATCTTATTTAAGCAGATAATATTATATCAAACATCAACAGAAAATCAGACAGGAAGGTGCATGGGTCTACTTGACATACTTTGTATACAGCAGGAGGCAAAGGAAACTAATCAACAGATTGTCTGATGTTTTGTTCAGAGTGAGAAGAAATTACCAAATGCCAACCATAGGTTATTCAGATCTTATTCCAAGGCTCTCAAACCATATATTCCACTCTACTCTCTTGCTCCTCTCCAACACAACACTTTGAGCTTCTTTTATATAGTGAATAATTCCATTTTTGGGTACAGTTTTTAATTTGCTATGGATATATAAGGACTATTAAGTACCTGACTCATGAACTATCTCGGTATCCTAATATCAATTCATTAGGCTTAGACACACAGCCAGAATGTTTGTTTCACACGCAAGGTTACAACTCAATTGGAGGGAACGATAGGAGAGATAGAGCTGCGTAAACTAATAACTGCTGCTGCTGTTGTCTCTCTTTACTATTTCATGAATAATCACAGGATCTTGATTAAACATAGTTATGTCTATTTGTTTGGTAATGATGAAAAAAAGTATATATATATAAAAGAATGGGTGTGCTAACAACGAATAAAAGCTACAACAAGTATTCAATCAGATGATGGAGAAACAACAAGAAGAAAAGAGAAACGAGAGAGAGATGTAATGTGGAAGAGGAGTGGACATTAATGACATTGTTGTGGCTAGGAGGAGTAGGAGTAGGAGTGAATACAAAAGCTCTACAAAGAGGGCAAGTAAGACTTCCACGGAGAAGCCAAGGTTCAATGCAATGTACATGGAACAGATGATTGCATCTCGGTAGATGTGTCACCTCATCCTCAGCTTCATAATCCACAAGGCATATTGAGCAGCATGTCTCTTCCTCCTTCTCCTTCTTTTCCTTATCCCCAAACATCACACTTGTTAGGTTGTAACCGTCATCATCATCATCATGGGGTCTAGCATCTCCACATTGCTTCTTCAACATCCCAAAAGGAATGCACACATATGTGTAGAATACTATGGCTGCTGTGCACAAAGGAGACTGTGGAAAAAACAATGAAATCATTTTTGTTTTCTTTCTTTCTTGAGATTCTTGCTTCTTGCTTCTCTATCTCACTCTTTATTCCTCTATTTATATAGACTACTATTGTCTCTCTGATAGAATACTATAATTTTATGTACTCGGAAGAGCGTTGGGACGGCGCCGACCACACCTCCCTCCCTCTCTTATTATATTCTTTTGTTGTTTAAAGAAAGTCAGCGATTTCCCCAACTTCAAGAAAACGTATGAAGAGTTTTATGGTCAACGTACGAGATGATAACATGCTTCCATCTTAAGCACTACCTGATACCTGCTTATAATAATTATTAATGATATCACATGACGGCGTTAAACACACAAAAGATGGCACTGAGATGATGCACCATCCCTCTTAACCCACATTGATCCCTGAAACCTCGGATTCATCACATTGCATAGTCAAGGGTATATATGTATTAAAAAGTAAGGAGTCCTTCCACCAAAACAGGCCTTAACTACGAGTTCAGGAATATAATACAGCCGGCCAAATCAACTAAAGATCTTCAAGTAACTCACTTATTAGTTTACTATTGACTTCAATCATATATTAAATGTTTTGGTTCTCAGTGGTACTTAAAATCTATTGCTTAACCTTGTTACTTTGTTGATGTAAAGTTTCTTAAGAATAAGTAAAACCACAACTTTTACTATAAAAAGGATAAACGAGTTGATTCATGGAGAGATACTATGAGGAAAATACTATGATCCTTCCAAAAATTCGACTTGTTTCACATGGTTGAATTTGAGGGGGAGTGTTTGAGTTTGGAGGTTGTGGTTCCTGTTTTTGCTTTAGCATAAATTGTTGTCCTTGGTGTTGTCTTGGTTTGGAGTTTTTTACTCTTTGATGTAAGCACTTGATGCAACAATGTTTTTGATTGAATAAATTTTACATTCTTTCAAAAAAAAGAAGATGACTTTCTAAAACACTAGTATTAGATTGTTGATATTATATAGAATTAAAGCATACTGAATGAATCTTTATTGTTAAAATAATTATGATTAGAAGTTACACTGAGAGATAGAGTATTTATTCTTGTGTGGATCTCTTGTACTCAGGCTTCAACTCATAAGTTCCTTGGTTGCTACCTTTGTTGTTGTAAATGCAAAGATCTCTAAGCAAGTCTTTCAAGAATTGCTGCACCAAACCACATTCAACACCGTTACACATTTCATTAAGCAGGACAAACCTCATTTTATTGTATTTTTTTTCTCTCTTTTGAAATCTCCTAGTCAAGCAATATACAAAAGTGTTTTTTTTTTTTTCATTTAGATTACCTCTGGTTGGTCTGTATCTTGAATGAGGTTCCTCAGAGTCCAATGAGATTGTCTTTCAAAGAGATTAAACATGACCCCCTCCATCTCTCTCCGGTCCCTTCTTGTTCTCTTCATTTCTGATGTCTTGGTTGTCACTTTCTTCTTTTCCTGATACATAGCAAAGAGTTGTATTTTTACATATGTGAAAAAAAAGAGTAGGTAATGTGTGTTTAGAATGGTGAAATAGATTGATAGATAGATAGATACAAAATTTCCCGTGGGGGCTACAGTTCCTGGTGTTGGCCACATATACATTCCAGTGGCGTTATCAATGACCTGGTCAAGTAAAAAAAAACCATAAATATGATAATGTTCTTAAAGATGCAGTGGTTAGTTTAAAACATTTTTTAACAAGAAACCTGGATCTGTTTGTTTTTGCACATAGACTTGGTTGCCCTTTCACGGCAAAGTTTGCCATAACTCTCCATGTTTTCATTACGAGGACTCATGTGAAATTTGTTTTTAATCTTCCCTTCTACTGACATTTTCCCTATACTTCCCAAAGAAGATCTTTAAAGAGAATCAACAAAGTTATGAAAAAGACAATGCCAGGGTCATCTCTGGATGGTAAATAAACAGACCAATGCTGAACCTTCACCCAGTGATCCCAAAATGTGATACGTCAAACAAAGATATGATAATACTATCATATAAACAAAAATGTGATACTTCAAACAAAGTTACTACCAAAAATAAGGAGAGGAGAACTTGATCTTTACCCTGTGAAGAAGACTCAGAGAAAACAGACATGGGAATAAAATCCTTAGACATATCCAAGCCAAAACGTTTTGGAATGTTTCCAGATCCAGCCCTAGCTAATTCCATTACCACCTGCTAGTCAAGAGAATCACATGCTTGACGAGCAAGAAAGTACACGCAACCCTAGAAGACAACAGAGAAGATCTAGAAAAAAAAAAAAGCAAAATGCAAAATACTTTGGTTTCTTCATCAACTGCAGCGAGTGGATCGACGGAGAGGATGACTTTGGCGACAGGAAGGTATGTATCGTCCGTAGAAGGAAGAGATTGGAGAGCAGAAGCAATGAGAGAAGGGCATTTCATCAGCCACATTGGTCTCTCTGCAAATTCTGTTTCCAAAGCTTGAATCTCATTCTTCATTGCACCAAAATCTTCCATTTTCATGTATGCAGAGAGATCATGGAAACAGAATTCCCATTAACCCTCCTGAAGCTTCCTCTGTCATCATTTTATAATGTCCAGATTATTGTCAAATGTGTTTGTCACTAAGGGAAGGAAGAAGTCAATCAAAATAACAAACCCTAAATCTATTTTTGGCATTAGTAGAATCCAAACGTGACAAGAACCTTATTTTATTTCTGATATACAAAACGATTACATAACATTTATACAAAGAGATATATTTTCTTGTTCAGCTTCTAGAGTACTTAACAAGTAAGTAGTTTCGTTTGCATGTATTGGTCAAATGTACTCAAAGAATCAAATGTTTTGGAGGAATGTGACGCAAATGTTATTATGTATATACTTGTGGGAAATACGTTAATTAATCCCCCAAGTTTTTGGCTATCATACCTGGTGGTGTATGTGTTTGAATTATATTCATGCTTTCTCCTCATGTTTATTAATGCTTTGGAAAAACTCGCGAAAGAATTATTTTACACTTACCTTCAGGGCCGGTCCTGGGCCAAGCCTAATGAAACATTGACTTTGGGCCCCCAAATTTTTTGAAAATGGTTTCATGCATATAGGTTTAAAATTTTTTTTTTAAGCCCTAAATCCATAAATTTTTTTTTTTTTTAAGTGAAATTGTTAAAAACTGACCTTAGACCTCTTTATTTTCAGGACCGGCCCTGCTTACCTGTATATATCCTTGATCTGGTTGATCTCAGTACTAATCGCATCTTGGTTAACATTTGGTTGTTGTAACTTGTAACATAACATTTTTTACTCATGAAGAAAACAAAAAAAAAAAAAAAACAAATCTGATAGATGACTAGAAAGCTATGTTGGGGAACGCGCTAGGCGTTAGTTGGGCGGCACGGTTAGACCTAGCGCCTAGAAAAAAAGGAAGATTAGACAGGGATTATACGGGACATAATTTTTAGACTATTTCATATGTTATAAAATATGTTAATCTTTAATTGTGTATAACATTAATATATTTTTATGTTTAGAATCTTATAAAACACACAAATAGAATATATAAAAGTAATATGATATAATTTTCAGCAAAATTATAAATATAAATTATTTTAGATAAAATAAATAGATAAAAGTATTATTAAAAAATAAAAAATAGATTAGGCGGCCGCCTAGGCGGTCATCTAGACGAACTAAAATCGGATGACCGATTTTTTACAGCGATTTGACATAAATCAAAGTGTAAGAGGGTCGCCTAGCACCTAAAAAATCGATTTTTAGAACAGAGCTAGAAAATAGATTTGACAACAAGAAAATAAAAAGAAATGTAGACTATGCAGAGTAGAATTAGTAAGCATTAAGATTTGTACAATTGGTTCCAAGAGTATATACTGAAAGTTCACTGGGTCGGTTTATGAAAGTTAAATAAACAAGGGACTAACTTATAAATAAATAAAGAAAACAGAAAGGGGGATGTCACCCCCTAGGGCTTCTTCTCCTTCATTGGTCGGATCAGGACGACGTTTACTTCATCTTCTTCTTCGCAAGCATTTCGTCAGGGTGAAACAAAGATGAGCGGAGCCGGTAAGAAAGTAGCGGATGTGGCGTTCAAAGCGTCGAGGACGATTGATTGGGAAGGGATGGCGAAGGTACTTGTAACCGATGAGGCTCGAAGAGAGTTCTCTAACCTCCGTCGTGCTTTCGATGAGGTTAACACTCAGCTCCAGACCAAGTTCAGTCAGGTTCCTCTCTCTCTCTCTTCTGATCATCTAATCTGCGAGTTCTGTTGTGTTTAGGAAAATCTAAGATCTGTTTTCTTGAAAAGGCGTATTAATCAGAGAACATTGTTGAATCTGTATCAAAAGAAATCACTTGTGCATTGGTTTCGCTTGTTATCACTAAATTGCCATTTTTTTTTGTTTCATATCTTCTTGGTTTGTGTGGATTGATTTGTCTTTTATTCTGATGAAACTGTTGTTCCCATAGTTGATATCAAAAATTGTACTTTTAAAAGATCTATTTATTTTTCTTAACGACGACGTATTAATCAGAGAGGGTTTGTGTAGCTTGGCCTTTTTGTTATTGGTTCCCCTAGTTTTTAGTTATGCCTTGATCACTGGTTTGCATCTTGCGATCCTTATCGTTCCATACCATTATTACATTCTTCTAAAGGAATCATTCATGGTCTAATGCTTGTTGGTTAATTTGTTGAAGGAGCCTGAACCCATTGATTGGGATTTCTACAGAAAGGGGATTGGGTCTGGCATTGTTGACATGTACAAGGAAGCTTATGACAGTACGTTCTTCTGCTATTATCTTTTTCTTCAAACACAACCTGACTATGCATAGTGATCAAGTGAAATACTTTAACTTGCGTTTGGTTAGCTCTCTGTAGACTCTTGACTCTTGAGAGAGAGAGATCTGCTCCATATAAAAACTTGAAATTGAAGTTCTCAGTACTCATTCTCTTCTTTTTAATAAAATTTTGCGGAACCATAAGTTGTATCTTTCTGGTTTGCTGCAGGCGTTGAGATTCCCAAGTTCGTCGACACTGTGACTCCTGAATACAAGCCAAAGTTTGATGCCTTGGTGAGCTATAGCTTATAAACTCCCTCCATTGTTTTACAATGTTTTTGACAAGATTCTTAACTTAGTCGTTTCTTCTGTGCCATGTTTCATTCGATATATTTAGTTGGTGGAGCTGAAAGAAGCAGAACAGAAGTCGCTCAAAGAGTCTGAACGGCTGGAGAAAGAAATTGTTGATGTCCAGGAGATAAGCGTAAGCACCTCTATTAATCTTATACAAAGTTCGCTTCCATGTGTACTTTTGTTAACTCAAGATTCTGATGTATGATTCCTTGTCTTGTCTTTATGTGTTGGCGTGATCAGAAAAAGCTCAGCACCATGACTGCAGATGAGTACTTTGAGAAGCACCCAGAACTCAAAAAGAAGTTTGATGATGAGATCCGTAACGACTACTGGGGATACTGATCATTGTTTATTGTACCTCCGGTGTGAAAAAACATACATTCTCTTCTTCTTTTGCTGTGATTTTGTAATAAGCATTACACTCAGCTGTTGAGATCTTCATTGGAGATCCAATGAGACAATGACGATAAACCCATTTGGTTTTAGTTATCAATTTCATAATGTTGTTTCTTTCTTCGTTCTAAAGAGAATACTAAAAGTGAAAGATCTCTCAAATGTACCATTACATGTCTTCTCTATTATCTCGTCACTATCATGTTATTACTTTCAGTTAACCAATTAAGTACCAACTAAGTTAAGAGAAAATCTGAACCATTACTATGCAAACCAGTTTGTTGTTGTGTCTTCGGTTTGAGAGATTTGATTTGAGAACCTGCAGTCTGAATACAAGTAATGGTCTAGATTTCTCTTTCCATATACATAATTGGTTTAACTGATACACTTCTTCGAGTGATATGCAACAAAACATTCATATCTTTTATTAATGAAACTCCTTTTCAAATGTTTACATACAGTAAAGAGTTCACTTTACTGTTTGAAAAATTATACAATATTGGTTAGCAATATGCTTAATAATAAGTACTGTAGTAAGACTAATCTTCCTCATTGCATTAAGACATCATCATGAATTAGAGATTGGAAACCACAATTTTTCCTTATTTGTTAGTCTAAAAGTTGTATATGAGGTCAGCCAAGGATAAGATGCTCTTACATTTCAAAATACATTTAAAGATATATCACATAATATGATTTTGATGAGGAAGCTAACAAGAAAGAGATTGCAATCATGGAAAAGAAAAAAACATGATATGGCTCTTGTTCCTCCTGAGGAAGAAGTTAAACTGGTGATTACCAGCACGAATGGGGATTAAGCTGGTGGGAACAATTGCATACTTTCCTTGTGAGGAAATGATGATGAGGTGGGAAGCTTTGGGTGATTCTCCTCTAAGAAGCTCCATGGCCAAGTACCTAAATGTGAAGGTCGAATCTTACTACTCTCTCTTGTGTCATCTCCCAAGTTAGGCTGATCACTTTGCATTCCTCTTGAATAGGATCGTATCCAAAGTGGTTCCACATATTGAAATCATCTTTTGTGATGTCAATACAACTAATGGAAACTCCACGTGCTGCTTTGTTGCGAGGTTACATATTCGCACTCTTCTTTCGTTTATGGAACACCTCAATCCCCGGAAGAGCGTTCACGAAGCACCCTCCTCCCCTTCCGGTATGGTCACATTTTGGTTGAGTCGGTAGGCTTTACCACGATGTTTCTCAGACAATGTTGAATGCAATGCATAGTCTCGTTGAGCATGTAGTTTATGTAAACACATAACTAACAAAAATAAGAAGAAAATTGTAATACTTTTCCTTTTCACGCAATAAACTCTAATTGTTAATTGGGTTATAAAATAAAAATAATAATTAACTATTACCTTTTTTCTCTTTTAGGAAAATATTTCAATTTCTACTTATAGTTTGAGATCTCGTGTTTGACTAAACTGTTTAGATTTACAATATTTCATTTAAATGTGACTCACTTTTTATTTGTGATTTCATACTCATATGCATCGATTTAGGTCTATGAGATTTCAATTCAATGTTTGTTTCCGTATTTTTATCTGAGATTTCATTTTCATATGCATCTATTTTTTGTTTGAGATTTTGTTTCATATGTGTTGATTTTGATTATAATGGTTGTATCTTTTGTTTCCTTGGCCTTAGATCATGTTTTTGATTGCACTGAATTAGACCTAAGATATTTCATTTTTATATGCATCGATTTTGATTTGAGATTTCATTTCCATATGTGCCGATTTATATCTATGAGATTTCGTTTTCATATCCTGATTTGAGATTTCATTTTCATATATGCATTATTTTTTATTTATTTTGTTTCTATATACGTTGATGGTGTCTTTTGTTTCATTGGTCTTAGATCTTGTGTTTAATTCGACTGATATAGATGATATTTCATTTCCATAGGCGTCATTTTTGATTTAAGATTTCATTTCCATATGCTTTGATTTTTATTTAAGATTTCGTTTTCATGTGTTTTGATTATAACATATGTGTCTTTTGTTCCTTTAACCTTAGGTCTCATGTTTGATTGGACTGATTTAGATTTATGATATTTGATTTCATATGCGTTGATTTCTATCTGTGATTTCATTTCTACGTGTGTCGATTTAGATCTATGAGATTTCATTTTCACATTTGTTTAATTTTCATTTTTTGATTTGAAATTTTGTTTTTGTATATTTTCGAACATGGAAAATTTTAATCTAACAACCAACTAAAGAAAAACCTATAAAAAGGAACTCATGTGTTGATTTCCGTTCCCATATCCCCTATATATTATTTGAGAATCATTTAAAAATTTGTAACCTTAAGTTTGTAAGAATTAAAAATAACCCCAATCCTATGTGGCATGGCTATTTGGCTTCTATTTCAAATCCCAAAGATTCTAGAGCATGTGATATAATGTATAGTCTAAAAATTCTATTCTCTAGCAATATAATATTCCGTAGACTATAGTTGTTCGTATATATCAAATATTTATTGTTTCGCATACTTTCCTTAAATAAAACATACGGAATTACCTTATGTGATTAAAATATATATGGCAATTAATAATTTTAAACAATAAAGATTTGATAATAATCTGTATACTTTTTCTCATTTTGTTTATTTATTTATTATTAAAATAAATTATACAATTACGTTAATCATATAATAAAAATCTAGATTTTTTTTTGTGTATGTTGTATTTCGAATTTTTCAAAATGAGTATAAATTACTAAAATTGTTAAAAGTCTCACATAAACTTTTAGGATCAAGATTTTAATTTATTTTCTATATTAAAATATAATGATTATAAGACCATATGAAGAAATAATTTTAGTTTATATATATTTCATATCGTTTTAATGAAACTATAAATCGTATGAAAATACACTTATATTTTGATTGTCTTCAACATATATTGAAAAGTTAATATTTTAATTTTGAAATATGTCATTTTTTCAAATGATTATAAATTATTGAAACTGCTAAACATCTCACATTAAAAAAAAATCGTCGGTGTAAAGTTTTGTTACACAAATATGCAAATAATCATAAAATCATATGAGTAGAAACCTCATTTAATAAATATAAATATTAAAAGTGTGCCATATTACTATGTTTTTATCATTTAAATTTAATTATATATCATATACAATATATAAGATTGATTATTTTGATTTATTTACGCTAATTGCGAATAAACAAGAGTGATAGTTAAATTTATATGCATACGTCAATTTATTACATAATAGTGACTGATTTCTTAGTTATGTAATATATATATTTATTATTTTATTATTTTATGATAAGCAGAAAATTATAAAATAAATTATAAATATAAAATACTTATTGTGCATAAAGTGCAGATCTTAACCTAAGTATGTTTCTTTTTAATTATTTTAAATCTTAAGTATTTTCTAAATCTCAGGTCAAAACAAATAAACGAAATGAGAATAAAATTCAAAATCAATATTTATATCGAGTAATAACCAAAATATAAAAAAACACAACAAAAGAAAAATTTGAAGATAAATAGGATTAACACGTGAACATAAACTTCTCATAACCATAATTAATTTTTAAGTTGTTAAATCGTGATATAATACTGAGTTAATTTTTAATTTGTTTATTTTTTATTTTTTTTTATTTTTTTAAATCATTATGGTTATGTTAAATCATGACCATAATTAATTTTAAATTTTTTCTTTGTATTTGACAAACTTAAAATATTGTTTTTAAAAATAATTTAAAATTTAACTTATTTTTATAAAATTATTTAAAAAATAATAATTTGTAAAAAATATAGTTTTCTAATACTATTATATAAATAAATTATATTAAATTAGTTTTGAAACATTATATATTTTAAATGCAATTATTTTACCAACTGCTTCTTATAAAACATTAGGAAATTTGCTAATACTCTACCAATCAAGCCCAATGACACTCTGTTTATTTTCCATCACTCGAACACTAAAAAGTGAAAAGATATATGAAATCGGGTCTATTAAATTCTAAGATCTATCTACAGTTCTAATTACAATTGTTTCTGATCCTACGTATAGATAATTATTTAAAAATTTCAAAATTCTAAAATTTCAAATACATATAAAAATAATTATATGTAAATTTTTAATTTATCAATACTAAAATTTTATATTTTAATTACGTATATTCACCCTGCGCAAGGCGCAGGTCTTATCCTAGTGTGTTGATTAAAAGAAAAGAGAAATAATTATGTACAAATAGTGCTCATTTTAGTTGTTGTGATCTCTTTGTGGAGATCGATTGTAAGTTTTGAAAATGTGAATTTAGTATTAGTAGTTCTAGACCATTGAGAAGAAAGTTTGAATTTATCTTTTTTCTTATTTGCAATTACTTTAATGCTAATAATTTATGATTTTTCTTGTGGTGTTGTATATAATATTTTTTATTTAAACATTTCGTATCTTATTCTTCATTCATATTTAGTATATTTGACTAAAAATTTATTATTAATTAAATGGGAAAATTGTCATTTAAATCACCAACT
>CAKOAT010656265.1:0-25625 GCA_932364175.1 Eruca vesicaria subsp. sativa | reverse complement strand
TTTATTAATTATTGAATAAAATTATTTAATTATTAATTATTATTGAATAATTAATTATTAAGTATAATAACGAAAATTTAAATAATTAATAATAGTTAATGATTAAAATTTTTTGTTATTTAATATTTTTAATACTACTTATAAAGAACTTAATAATTATTATAAGTTTTAATATTTTTACTAAAATTAACTATTTTTTTAATTATTAAGTTTTTTATAACTTTTAACATTTATAAAATCATTTAGGGATTTAGGGTGGGAAAAAATGATATGGAGGTTTCATAATAATATATATTAGTAATCATTCAAGTTACGAGAAATGCAAGTGGTCTAGTGGTTCTGTTTACAAAAGGAGTTTCATTCGGTCGCTGGTTCGATTCCCATCGGATGCAATGTTTTTTAAAATTTTAAAACGACGTCGTTTAGACTTAACAGAAGATTAGAGGCATAGATTAACACCGTTTAATCAATCCGTTAACTGAGTTAACGTCGTGCTTAATTTGGTTTAGTCAAATTAAATTGAGGTTTAAAATGGTTATTCAAACTAAGTTGGTGCTTTAAATGGTCCAAGGGAAAGTTCATGCTTTTTTTCAACCAAATTTGAAAGTTCGTGATTTAAATGACAATTTTCCCTTAATTAAATATAATATTTTGGTGGATGTAAAATATATTTAAACTGCATTTTATTTAATTAAAATAAAATTTGACAAATTTAAACTAAATTTTATTTATTCAAATACAATTTTACAAAATTTTATAATTAAAATATGAATTAAATGAAAATAATCGCAGCGTGTGCCAAAGGAACAACATAAATCATCTTCTTGTGTCTGCGTCCAGCGTCTGCGTCAATGTCTTGCATCTATTAAACAAACACAATTATGTGGCTGCGGCTGAGTCTACGACCAAACGAACATGGCTAATGTTTTTTTAGGATAAGAAAATAAAGTATTTCAAATCTAATAAGATAAGATCATAGGTGGATAGTAACAGATGATAAGATCAGAGGAGGATAGTAACAAGGTGATAAGATCAGATGAATATAGTAACGAGGTCGTAGGATGGACGGCACATGAGATTGGAAACAACACATTGCTGCTCTGAGGGAGTGAGTCGCATGGTTTTAGATTTCCTAAAGAGGTAAATGCAAGTCACATCACCCTGAAACAAAAGGACCATAGAGATAACTGATTAGATAGACTAAGAGACAATTGATTAGACAGACTGAGACAAGACAAACAATATTTAATAGAAAAAGAGAAATGAGTGAACTTTACAAGGAAGCATCGATTTAGGAAAATAATAATTAACTATTACTTTTCTTTCTCTTTTAGTAAAATATTTCAATTTCTACTTTTAGTTTGAGATCTCGTGTATGACTAAACTGTTTAGATTTAAAATATTTCATTTAAATTTGACTCACTTTTTATTTGTGATTTCATACTCATATGCATCAATTTAGATCTATGATATTTCAATTAAATGTTTGTTTCCGTATTTTTATTTGAGATTTCATTTCCATATGCATCAATTTTTTTATTTGAGATTTTGTTTCATATGTGTTGATTTTGATTATAATGGTTGCATCTTTTGTTTCCTTGGCCTTAGATCTCGTTTTTGATTGCACTGAATTAGACCTAAGATATTTCATTTTTATATGTATCAATTTTGATTTGAGATTTCATTTCCATATGTGTCGATTTATATCTATGAGATTTCGTTTTCATATCCTGATTTGAGATTTAATTTTCATATATGCATCATTTTTTATTTATTGTGTTTCCATATATGTTGCTGGTGTCTTTTGTTTCATTGGTCTTAGATCTTGTGTTTGATTCGACTGATTTAGATATGATATTTCATTTTCATATGCGTCAATTTTGATTTAAGATTTCATTTCCATATGCTTCGATTTTTATTTAAGATTTCATTTTCATGTGTTTTGATTATAACGGATGTGTATTTTGTTCCTTTAACCTTAGATCTCATGTTTGATTGGACTGATTTAGATTTATGATATTTGATTTCATATGCGTTGATTTCTATTTGAGATTTCATTTCCACATGTGTCGATTTAGATCTATGAGATTTTATTTCCATATTTGTTTGATTTTCATCTTTTTGATTTGAAATTTTGTTTCTGTATATTTCCGAACATGGAAGTCTTTAATCTAATAACCAACTAAAGAAAAACCTAAAAAGGAACTCATGTGTTGATTTTCGTTCCCATATGTGTTGATTACAAGAAAAGAGAAATAATTATGTACAAATAGTGCTCATTTTAGTTGCTGTGATCTCTTTGTAGAGATCGATTGTATGTTTTGAAAATGTGAATTTAGTATTAGTAGTTCTGGACCATTGAGAAGAAGTTTGAATTTATCTTTTTCTTATTTGCAATTATTTTAATGCTAATAATTTATGATTTTTGATTCTTGTGGTGTTGTATATGATATTTTTTATTTAAACATTTTGTATCTTACTCTTCATTTTATCTTTTTAGGAATCGACGAAAATAAAGCAACCATGAAAAATAAACAAAAAAGGAAACTACTTGTGATTTCAGATTGTATAAACTGAATACATATATATATATAGTGAATGTCAATACTATGATATAAACACGAAGAAACAACATAGTCCCAATTGTGTTTCTTCTAAGGGAAAATTGCTAAATATGACTCAAAACTTGATTTGAAATGCAAAAGTAAACTCAAACTTGAATCAAATGCAAAAGTAACTTAAAAGGCTATTGAAATTACAACCAACCCCTTGTGAACAAACAAAAATATGTATTTTTCTTTACGTTTCTAGCCATCGCAAGTCGTATGAGACAAATTTTCTTAAAAATAATTTAAAAATTGTGTAATAAATATTTTGATAAATGAAAAATTGGGATTGTGTAATTAACATATGTTTTAAGAGATATAAATTAAGATATAAGAAAAGTCAGTTGTTTTCAGCATAGATGAGTGAAAGTAGTGAGTCATGATATTCTTTAGTTTAGGTTTCACCAACATATGTTGTAGTATTGTATGTGTTTCTTAGAGTTAGATTTTCGAAAGCATAAATGTTTTTTTTGAAAAATTAAAAATTTACCTAAGTGTGTTTATTTCTGTGTATAGTAAACACTATTTAAGTATAATTTGATTTTATAACGTGGTTAGTTAGTTTTTTTTTAACACTGGATAATTATACATTACAAATTATGAGAAATATTACATAGACGATATTACATCCGACAATTCTACCTGCCTTATGCGGATTCACGTCTGACTGCATCACCTTGAGCCGCCCTATGAGATCAATTCCTGACGGTACGCCTTGCGCCATACTGAAGATCTCTTGTAAGTCTTTTCTCCAGTCTGCATAATTCGCCATTCACCACTTCCGGGAATTGAAACCCTCCTGGTGTAGAAACTCCATAGCCTAGGATTTGAACCCCAGACCTGGTGTAGAAGTCTTTAAACCTTAACCACTAGGCTACGGTGCTTCCACTGGTTAGTTAGTTAATTTAGTCAATTTAGTTGGTTTAGGGTTTAGGGTCTGGACGACTTTATAAGTCGTCTGGTAAATATATTTAATAAGGCAGACGACTTAGTCGGATGTATCGTATCAACAGACGACTTAATTATAAGTCTTCCAAGCCGGATTTTACCAAATTACTTTTAAACCTAACTGTATTTTTTACCGGACATATATAAGATGTTTTTTTTACTCACTTTTTCGCGAAATTCAGAAAACCCTAACGTTGTTTCTCATAAAGGTGATTTCGAGGCAATTTTTATCCGATACGAGATCAAGGTAAATCGAAGGCTTCTCTTGCAGATTTATGGGTTTTTATTAGGATGAATGTTTTTTTCCTTTACTTTTACCGTTTGATTTTGTGTTTTCAACGATTTCGGGAAATTTTGGTTTCAAATTAGGGTTTCAAAAATTAGGGATTTCAATCGATTTGTTGTTTAGTTAGGTTGGATGTTATTTTCCTCTCATTTTACGGTTACAATTTGTGATTTCAAGCAATTTGTGGGTATTTTTATTTCAAATTAGGGTTTGAAAGATTGGGGATTTCAATCGATTTGTGGTCTAGTTAGGTTGGATGTTGTTCTCCTCTCATTCGTCTGGTCAGCTTTCAAATGTTCTACTGGAAGTCTTGGTAGACTTATAATTAATTCGTCTGGAAAGTCTTTCAGGTGGACGACCCAAACGACTTAATATAATTCTTCTAGAATTAGAATTAAAATGTTTCCATTTTGTTTCTTGTTTGCAGATGGCGAATCCGTATGAACCTCACTTCTTAAAGCCTCTGCTTCATGGTTTCTACAGTGGCGTGGTATACACACGCTCTCTATTTCTCCTCTGTTTATTTCCTTTTCTTAACTTCTCCTTTGTTGACTTGTAGACAATACCACTTGCCTTCTACTCAAAACACATAGAAGGCAAGCCGAACCAAGGAAAATAGACACTACGATCGGACGCTTCACACCAAACCTGGGAAGTTATACAAGAAGGAAGAACACTCACCGATGGTTGGAAAACCTTCGCCCAAGCACACTTCCTTTGCATCGGTGACATTGTCGTGTTCAAAAAGGAAAGAGACATGGTATTTCATGTGACTCCTTTCGGTCCTCCTCAAGGGGATGATGCTGCGGTTGGTGCCTCAACTTCCTCGTCTCTTCCTAAATGATGCATGTTTGTCTTGCTATTGTCTTATTGTAATCTGCTTTTAGTGGACTTGTAATGGATGACTTCTATGTTGTTGTTCCCTTGTTTCAAAATGTTTTTAAACCTATGACTTGTAATGGATGATCAACTATTATAACTACAACTTCTTTGTCCTCTATGTACAAACCATGGTAACACCATTGTGGATGGTCTTAGTAGACAACTAATAATTAAGTCGTGTGGAAAGTCATCCAGCCGGAAGATTTGCCAGACGACTTAATTATTAGTCGTCTAAGAAGTGTAACACAAATTCTAACACAAATTCTTAAAACATACTCATAAAGCCTGGACGACTTAGTAGACGACTAATATTTAAGTCGTCTGGAAAGTCATCCAGCCAGAAGATTTGTCAGACGACTTAATTATAAGTCGTCTATATACAGACGACTAAATATTAAGTCGTCCGATGTACATTATCCGACAGACGACTTACTAGTAAGTCGTCCAAACCGGACCGAAGCTTTAATTTTACCAATGTACTTTTTAACCTAGCCGGTTTATTTACCCGATATATAAGGTGTTTTTTTTTGTTCATTTTTCGCGAAATTCAGAATTCCAAAAGCCGTTTCTCTCAAAGGCGATTTCCAACTATTTCCGAGAAAACCATCGTCTCACCACCGGTTATCTATCCCATCATCATTCTCACCGTTCTCACCACTGTGCTCATCAACGCTCTCACTGCCGCTTCCTTTAAACCCTAGCGCCGTTTCTCTGTAAACCCTAACGCCGGTAAGTCATATCTCTTACTGTCGAGGGATTGATTGAGGAAAAGATGAACATAAACGTGGTCTCTAACCATATTTATACTCGTTGTCATTTTTTCGCGAAATTCAGAATTTCAAAAGTCGTTTCTCTTAAAGGTGATTTCCGACTATTTCCAAGCAAACCATTGTCTCACCGCCGGTTATCTATCCCATCTTAGTTCTCACCACCGTTCTCACCACCGTGCTCACCAACGCTCTCACCGCCGCTTAAACCCTAATGCCGGTAAGTCATATCTCTTACTATCGAGGGTTTGATTGAGGAAAAGATGAACATAAACGTTGTCTCTAACCACTTTTATACTCATTCTCACCGAGCTTCTTTTTCACGTTTATTTTTTCAGATCTATAACCGCTATGTCGACGGCGACTACTTCTTCTCCGTCTAAACAGGTCCGCTTTAAAATGTTATACTGGACGACTCATAATTTAGTCGTCTGGAAAGTCTTCCAACTGGACGACTTAGTAGACGACTTAATTATAAGTCTTCCAGCTGGACGACTTTCCAGACGACTTAATTATAAGTCGTCTACTAAGTCGTCCAGTTGGAAGACTTTCCTGACGACTTAATTATAAGTCGTCTACTAAGTCGTCCAGAGTTACAATTAAAGCGTGATTGATTTAGCTTGTATTCTGACTTCTATGTGAGTTCCCGCTAATGAAAGTTGAAATCTTTGTTAGATTTAGCTTGTTTTGCTTATCTCTGTTGTTGTCTTTGATTGTTTTGCAGACAAAAGGATTGGATCTTCCAGAACTCCCCCGTAGATTATATACATCAGGAGAAGAGCCAGAACCCCATAATAGCATTTCGTATCATTCAGATAATACTAAGTTGCAAACTGCTCTTAAGGATGCTCTTACGGATGAGGAATATGCAGAGCTGAAGGAGTCGAAGTTGGGTGTTTTCATCAAGTTCAAAGAGCTGGGATTTGGTTGGGCTTCAAGGCTGGTTCACTACATGCTCAGTTACCAGCTGGACATAAAGAAGAAGTATGAGCTGTGGTGTCTCGTTGGTCCAGAACCTGTGTGAAGTTACAAAAGAGTTGGTTTCTTTTTGGGGGATGCTGGGAGTTCATATCGATCCCTAACAAGCACATAGTCGTCTGGGACATCATACCTTCCAGTACGTCCCAAGAAAGCCTCGAAGAGATAATGAATCCTTTTAGCGAGATGGTCCCTTATACGCTAACCGAGTGCGCTACCAGCGACGAAATAGGGGTCAAATACGGGTTGGAGCCATACACATTTGAGAGAATTAAGGAAATACCCACGGCCAATGGTGGTGATTGTGGCGTGTACGCTCTAAAGTACATCGAATGTCATGCTCTTGGGGCCCCCTTTTCTAAACATCATTTTGCTAGGTCCAACGCGAAACAAATGAGGGATAAGATGGCAATCGATATATCTACGGAGCTTCCTGACCAGCGTTTGAAAGAAACGTGGATGCTGATAAGTTTGTGGGCTTGTATGATTAGGGTGATGTATGTAGTTGATCTTGATTTTGTATGTAGGTGATCTTGATTTTGTATAGATTAGGCTGATGCTTGTATTTGAACTTGATGATGTGTTTGTATATTAACCTTTTAAAATTAAGTCGTCTTAAAATCTTTTGGTTGTGAAATTTGAAAAAGAAGTTAATACATAGACTAAACACTAGACGACTTAATTATAGGTCGTCTGGACAATTAATCAACACTAGACGACTTAACTTTAAGTCGTCCAAAAGACTAGGTAACCGTGGACGACTTAACAACACTAGAAGGCTTAATTATAGGTCGTCTGGACGACTAACCAACACTTGACGACTTAAATTTAAGTCGTCCAGATGACTAGGTAACAGTGGACGACTTAACAACACTAGACGACTTAATTATAGGTCGTCTGAACGAGTAAACAACAATAGACGACTAAATTCTAGGTCGTCTGGACGACTAATCAACCGGTTTCTTACATTGTGGTTTCGTATGGCCAGTTTCTTTGCAGTTTGAGCATCTATAAACCATGTGTTGCTTCCGGGGTTTGCGTCCTTTCATCCAGGATAGCTCCAACCAAGATTGCCATCTTGATTTCTTCTGTCTACCCGGACCACGCTTTACCTCCGGAGGGAAGCATGTGCGTTCCTCAACTTGTTGTCCAGCACAAGAAAATATATTCTCTGAGCATCCTTCAAACAAATACTCCTTTGAGTACACTGGATGTACAAGTGTGAATATATGCAAACGCGCAAATGTATCAGCAGGTTTAGCATGAGAACAAGTTATTTTCTCCACTTGGTAGACACCACAATCACACTTACCATGTTCCAAATCAACCACACAGTCCATTTTGCCACCTTTCACAAAGAATCACCACAATTGGTTGGGCCCTCATCGTATCCGCTATCTCCTCTCGAACAGCAAGCAAGTATTCAATACCCCGACTATGTTGAGTTGGGAGACTCAAAGCATCTTCTCTCCTTTTCCAATACCACTTTTCCTAGCTTCTCCCGTATGAACTCCAACAGAAACTTAATCGGAAATCCTTTAGCTCGCTTCAGTGCAGAATTAATAGATTCAGCGATAATTTTTGTTTTTATGTTGTACATGTCCCCCTGACAATAAACCCTTGTCCATAGTTTGTTTTTATGTTGTACTTGTCCCTCTGACAATAAACCCTTGTCCATAGGCTGACGTCGGCATTCACCAAATACGTTACAAGGTCCGTGTTTGCACTATTTATCTCAGCCATGTACCGGTTAAAATCTGAAACCGTATGAGCATAAGCAGCACCTTTCACCAAGTACAAGAGATGTTTCCCTTTATACTTTTTGACAATATTATCTTGAAGGTGATAATAACATATTCCTCTCACTGCCCAAGGAAACACCTTATCACACACACTTTTAATGGCCGTATGCCGGTCGGAGACTATCACCGGAGGCTTGTCATCATATATACAAGTAGCCAATTTTGTGAAAAACCATTCCCAAGAAGGGTCATCTTCAGCATCCCTGATCCCAAAAGCCAAAGGAAATATCTGAAAATTCTCATCTTGTGCGGCTGCAACCAACATAGTACCCTCATACTTCCCACTTAGGTGAGTCCCATCCACCACAATGACCCTTCTTTGATACTTAAAACCTTTGATAGAAGCTCCAAAAGAGAGAAACATATACTTAAATCTATTCATAGAATCAAGTTATATAGCCGTGACATAATCATGATTTGCTAAGGAGATTTGCTCGAGATATGATGGCAGATGCGAATACCCATCTTATGTTGTTCCTCTCGCCAATGTTTGTGCATATAACAGTGCCCTATATGAAGTGGTGTAATCAAGCTCCATGCCAAACATGTTCTTCATTGCATCTTTGATATGTTGCGGAGTCAACCCATCAATGATTCCAACACGATCAATGAAAAGCCTACCAACATACTTCGGAGTACAGTGTCTCCACTGAGCGATTCGGTCTCCCACTGAGCATGTATGTGTTTCCACATATTTTGTTATCCAAAACGTGTTTGTCCCATGTTTCACACTCGCTCCTATCTTCCATCCACAACCACTAACCCGACATGTTTCCACAAGGAGAGTTTTGATTGACTTGTATATTCTGAAGGAGAACTTACGCCTCACTGCTGTCAACCGCAGCTCTGAAAGCAGTGCATCCTTGCTAACAAAACTCTGGTTGACATAGATATCGTTACCATTCGATCGTCCTCCTTCAATAGCATATGTATCTTTATAATCTTCAAAAACCACATCATCATCTTCTTCCTCATCCTCATCTCTAACCTTTCCATAAACACTATAATCCCCACCATTCTCATCCGCTTCAACAACATTAGAGCAAACGGAGATTTCAGCATCCTCCTCCTTATCATCCTCCTCTCCATCATGATTTTCATCTTCAACCAACTTATTATCACCTTCATCTTCAAAACATTCATCAGCTTCATCATCTTCAAACCATTCATCAGCTTTTTCCCTTTCCTCTGAAACCGTTTCCACCTTGCTACGGCTTGATCTACAAAGACACACTCTATGAATTTTGAGTATCTCGAGCAAGTTACGAACTTATCTATCACTTGTAACATGAATGGGAGGGGTGTCTGGAGCCACCATCATTTCTGCTGGTAATGAGTATCTAATCTCCACAGTGACTATGCTCATGTCCAGGTTATAATCTTCTTGTGCCATTGCAACAAGTTCAGCATGTGTTGAATCTTCATTCAATAAAAACAATCTTGCTCCTTTGAGATCATCAACCACAAAATCCCAACGGCAATCTTTCAACAACCATTCTCCATACACTGCATGTAACTGACGAATCATCTCCAAAAATTAAAAATAAAACACATTAGTAAACATAGAGAATTTCATGAAAGCTTACTAAACATTGATGCAGACGACATACCAATAAGTCGTCTGGACGACTTACCCGTAAGTCGTCCAATGAGGTCATTTTTGAAATTGAAATTTAAATGAGACGACTTAATTTTAAGTCGTCCAGCTTTGTTTGTTAAAAAGAAAAACCAAACGACTTATAATTAAGTCTCCCAGGTTAAAAGGGCTACTTTTGCATTTGACCGAATTGTGTCAGATATTTGACTTTTTCTGGACGACTTACAATTAAGTCGTCTCTGGAAAAGTTAAAATATCAATATTTTATTAAATCTAGACGACTTACGGATAAGTCGTCTCAGGTTAGTTTTGCAATTCAAAAATAAAACATAAATTTTTAACTTCTCCCAGACGACTTAATTGAAAGTCGTCCAGGATAAGCAAGGTTTGACCAGAAAACTCAGAAAATATTCTGGACGACTTTGCTTATCCTAGACGACTTTAACATAAGTCGTCTGATCGGACGACTTTCAGTTAAGTCGTCTGGGAGAAGTTAAAATTTTAAGTTCTATTTTGGAATTGCAAAACTAACCTAACGCGACTTATCCGTAATTCGTCTAGATTTAATAAAATATTGAAATTTTAACTTTCCCAAAGACGACTTAATTGTAAGTCATCCAGAAAAAGACAAATATCTGACACAATTCGGTCAAATGCAAAAGTAGTCCGTTTTACCTGGACGACTTAATTATAAGTCGTTTGGTGTTTTTTTTAACAAACAAAGCTGGACGACTTAGAAGTAAGTCGTCCGTTTGACCAGAAGACTTATCCGTAAATCTTCTACATCCAGATGACTTACGGGTAAGTCTTCTACGCGAACAGATCTGGAAAAAAATTCAATTTCATACCTTAAACTATGTGAGATGACTTCCTTTGCACACAGAGTCTTCTCCAACCACCCAGAACCTCAAACGAAAGTAACCCACCAAGAATTTTATGCTTAAATGGCTCTATCAACCATAAAAATTTTGCTATCAAAAGCTTGGGTTTTTGTATGAATATGGAGACAAAGTGAAGTAGATGCTGTTTTTAGTTCATAACAATTGAGAAAGAGAGTATTAGTATCGATTTTAAGTGCATTAAAAGCTTCAAACCTTGGTTGTACAAGGTTGTTGGGTTGTACAAGGTTGTTGGGAGTATTCATGGCAATGACAATGTTCTAAATACTTGAAGATGATGAGGTTGAGAGAGTAAAAATGCCATTTTCGAAAAAAATTACAAAAAAAGTTTAAAAAAAAATTAATGGCATTTTCGTAAATAAAATGAAGATGTGGTGTGAATGAGACAAAAACAAGATGAGTCAAAAGAAGAAATTAGTTTTGTGTTTGACTTTGAATTTTGAGTTAATTTTGTAAAAAACCCTTCTTCTAAACTATTTTGACTATAAAAAATTATTTAAAAGAAGCTATTAGAAGAACATATCCAGAGAAATCATTATACCAAATATAAAAAAAGTTGTTTGATTGAAGAATTCTTCTCTTCATGAAATTAGTAGATTAGTTGATCTATGTTCATGTTGTAAATTCTAATGATTAACCCCCACATCAATATTTTTACCACAGAGTGGAGTGCAATAGGTCACGTTATTTTTGTTTATTACATAATTTTCTAACAAAAAAAAAGGTAATTTGCTAACATTTGGGTTAGTTCTTGTAATTACTTCTGTTTGCCGGAATGGTTTTGAGAGCATAATGTATTTGGAAACCTGAGTTACTTCTGTTTCTTGGCAAAGTTTTTTAAAAATAATTATATTTATGCCTTCGTATATGTGTACCACCGCATCTCAAACGTATAAGAACTTGTGTCTTCCCCGAAGGTTTTATACAATAGTCCTTTGATGCAAGCACTCACATGGGGAAACTTCTCTTGATTGTGAACATTTTTTTGTGTGTTTGTCTTGCAATACAGAGTCACATCACTGCTTATAAAGGTATACAATATTGGTAAGCAATGTGCTTAATAGACAGTGATGCATCATGCTTTGTGAAGGCCAAATCTTAGACGTAGCAAAAATTCTAAAGGCTAGTTTACTCCATTTTCAGGAATGGCGGAGGCAACACCCATGGCGCAAGCATCATGTGATTGCAAGAACATTTTCATTGCAACGAGGTAAAAGGGTCTCATTGTGGAACCAGAGGACATAGGATTAGCAATAGGGGCAACAAGCTTTATGGATTTTGAAGAAGGCCAAAACTTTAGCATCAGTAACTGTGATGAGTTTCATGCTCGCTGGTAGTTACTTCGTGAAGGTAAATTATATACATCTTCATATTCTTTTTTTTTTGTCAAAGTCAAGATCTTTCTAGTTCATTTTGAACGATTTCAATATTGCAAACAAATATTTTGTTGGACAAGATAATACAATATTGTTCTTACTCAACTTTCTCCACGTAAAGGTTCTAAAATTCTACTTACAGTGAGATGTTTAACTCTAATTTCGATCCATCTACAGTTTCAGATAAGCAAATTGTGAGACTTATCACCTAACATACATACGAGTTTTGCAACTCCAGTTCCTTGATTAATACTGTCTTTGTCTTTGACAGAAACTTACCGCTTTTTATTGTTTGGTTAGTTACATCACGTGTTATGTCATTCAACTACCACACATACAAGCTCCTTGTCAAGGTTCAATATGAACAAATCATGTAGGACGTAAACAGAGAGGAAGGCCTTAAGCAAGTGCGCTTTGTAGCTATGATTTATTTCTCTTCATGATGAAACTCCACACCCCAACTTAATTTTAAGTCGTTACCCAAAAAGGTATTTATAATTTGTTCACTTTGTAAGTTTGTTTTATATATATTTTCACTTATTTCAGAGTTTATTAGAGAGAAAAAAAACAAAATAACTATGAAGATTTAGTTTCTCACACATTAGAGTCTTTCGCTACAGGTTATATATTTTTTTGTTCTTGATCTAATCTAATTGCTGTTAATATTCTCTCAACAATATTGAAACTCTTCAATATATTAGCCTCCATGCCAGTTCACAGAACATTATTATATTGTAATCATGGAGTGGCTGCGTACAATCTCTTAGCCTTTTTCTCTCTCCGAAGGATGAAGCTCCATACTCCAACATTAATTTAGATACACAAGACATTTATAACTTGTCTAGTTATCACTATCGTTTTTTGTATATATTGTCCAATATTTATTTTGTAAATTAAGTTTTCCTTTGTTTATATATTTCCACTTATTTCGAATGCATAACCAAACAACTTAATATAATTAATGTTCCAAACATATGATGTTCTCAATGTCATCCCATAAGGTTAACTGCAACCAAAATTTTCTACACTTTATCTCAACCCTGTCAAGTAATGGCTTTATTTCAATACTTTGAGCGATCTCATCTCTCTCAGAATCATAAATGAAAATGTGTATGGGTGATTCTGCCTGGTCACAACCAAACCTTACCACTGTGACTAGTGCCATACATATTCACATCATCTTCATCGACGAAATTGATCTAAGAATCAGGCAGAACAAAAGTCTTCTTGTCCAAGATTCGTCTCCTGTAGGTGGCGTTTTCAGCAACTCAAACTATTTGTAGTAATCTAAATGTTGAAATGTTCGCATCTCTACCTTAAAAAAATCTTTAATCACTTATAATTTTTTGTTTATATGTTTTATTTTATCTGGATCATACATTTCACCCAAACTGAAAGTTTATTTTTTTTTTAAACAAATAAAACTAAAACTGTAATTAAAAAGAAGGAAAAAAAAAGACCGAACACCACACATGTCACCACACCCGTTGTAGAGGTCGTTGGAACCACATCTCAAATTGAGCCCTATCTATTTCTCGACCTCGCCATCACCTTATTTTTATGTTATCCTATGAAAAATCATTTGATATTTCTCGACATCGAAAGCAAACTTCCTATCCTTCACCCATTTGACGAAATATGAAGACGATATCATTCTATATAAGAACTTGGGAGTTATTATATATCTCTCTCTCTCTTTTTAATTATACAAGCCAAACAAATGTTACTAATAGGACAAAAAAGCGTGTTGATCTGTATAAATAAAACGAAGTATAATAGTATTAATAGTAATATATACATGATTTCTCTAGCTATAGTATTAATATACATGATTTTACCAAAAAAAAAATATATATACATGATTTCTCTAGCTTTGAGGATTCCTGTCCTAGAGCATAATCCATCCATAAATATGTTTAGCTGACGTTCTCAGCAATAAAAAGTAAATATTCTAATATATATTGTGATTCTATATTTAAATTTAATCTCTGTAAAAAAAACTAACTAATAAAAAATAGATATATGTGTCTCCAAAAATTTGCAGCAGCTTCTTAAAGTATCTGTTTTAGAACCTTGCAATGGAGAAGTTCTTATCCCTATTTTAAAAGAAAAAAAAAAAGCAAAAGGAAAATATAGAAACAATCAAATGCCTGACACTCTGTTCTATAATTTTGAAATTTTCTAACCAATATTTAGAAACCAAAAACAAAAGTGAGAGAAGTTCAAATTGTTCTATTCTATTAAGAAAGAAACCAAAACAAGATGAACAGGTGATGACTGGTGAAAGCTTTTTCCATTCCACAAAGAAATTATAACCAAAAAAAAGATATAAAATAGCACACTGTTTATTTATAATAATTAGATATATGCATGTTTAAATATGAGTTGTTTGTTTGTTGACCAAAAAAAAAGAAAATAAAAATACTCTTTTTATACAACACCATTTTTCTCAATCCTCTCTGTCCTTCTCGTTCTGTTTTATTTTTTTACGCAATGCTTCTTCCATTTCTCTTTTCTTCTCTCCTTCTCCGTCTATCTTCTCCGATCATGTCCCCTGATCCCTGATCGTCTCTATCATCTTCTCATCATTACTATAACACAACCAAACTTATCATTGTTATATATTCTCAGAAGATTTAGATCGATTTTATTAGTAATATATAGAATAAGCCGTAGAGAGAGAGAGATATGGAGAGTTCGTTAGGTTTCATGGCGGTTTTTGCCGTCTCAGGAAGCGTGGTGTTCGTCGCGAGTCAGTTCCACAAGCGTCTCCTTTCGGATTACTTGGACAAGTTCCAACTTGAAATCCGTATGTTAAACAAAATCCTATTTTTGATATTAACATTTATTTATGAACAATTTGATAAATTTTTTTTTTTTTTTTGCTTAAAAACAATTTGATAAATTGGAGGCAATTTTTTTTGTTTGTTTTAGGATCGCAGGAAAATGTGGTGATGAAGAAGAAGGTGAGATTCGCCGCGGATGTGGTGGAACCGTCAGGGAACAACAAAGAGTATCGCCGGAGACACTCCTCCAAGGCTAAATTCAATAGGGAATTGAAGATGGCGGCAACGGTTTGAAGTTTTTTGTACATAATTAGTTAAAATATGTAAACTATTCATTGGGTTTTGTGATTTGATTTTCATTATTAACTAATAATTGCCATTTTTACTATTTTCTTCACGTTTTGGGGTTTTGCCTGTTAATATTTTGTTTGTGTAAATACAAAATGTTATTGCTAATTGTTTTATTCTGTATATGGTATGAATACTGTATACATGCTGCGATGTCTCTTAATTACTAATTCTATTATTGTCAGCAACAATAGAGAATGATGTAAAATAGTCTAATACCGATTTATTGAAGTTACAATGAGTTAAAAGCATTTAAATAACCAAATATATTGATAAAATACTTAAAACACACAACCAAAAAACTTTTGATTTTACTGGTTATAATATGTCTAGCTGATTTTGTCAAATAAACTCATAAATTATCATGCTGATTACGTAAAATCTTCGTGTCGGATGGTAGTTTAATGATTAACGTTAAGTTATGGTTATTGGCTCTGTGCATAAGGACCATAACCGGTTTACCAAAAAAAAAACAGATCTCTAGTCTCTAAAACTATAACATACTTTCATAAAAATAAAAATATAACATACGGTTAAATTAAATATTCTGCATTAACGTATGAACGCAATATTTCAGAAAATCGTCAAACCTAAACTAATAATTTGGAAGTGTAGTGACAGCATGCCATTAAAGACGTGTTAAACATTCAAGATTTATCAAAGATTTTGGGGTATAAATAAAAACTGCTTAAATATAGGAAGTATATTAAGACCAATTAGTTAGAAAAGTTTTAAAAAAAAAAAAAAAATATTTACAATTTTATTCTCCCCATTAGACGGAAATTCAACTCTCTAAATACATGGTTTGAATCGAATAAAATTTTCCAATCCATACATAACGACACTAGCTTCGTTCGCCCACCACACTGACATGTTCCGCTAAAGCGCTCCACAACTTAGAATATCATTGACTGTTCTCAACCGACGATGATAACCACGAAGGGGTGAGGTTTACCTCGTTGCCTCAGATGTCGGTTTCTTATGTGTAATCGCCAGAGTAGCTAGCCTCTGAAGATCTCTTCAAACCCGCAATCTTGACTGACTTTAAGCTCTAGAGTAGTCGAATGGAAAAGAAACGGACTTACAAAGAAACCTGATCCACGAGCTACAGACCACGGATGTCCACGCCTACAACACGTATTCAGCAAGCAATAACCATCCAAAAAAAACAGGCTGCGATGTCAACAAACCCAATAATTCATGAGAGCTTCAGTTCCTGCAAGAGAAAAAGTTAGTCTGCTCTAAAGGTCAAGAGGCTTTCAAAGCACTGGGATGACTACACTTCAACTAAGTCCCCTCGTCGATCAAAGCCAAACTGACTCAACCAAGCTTCAAACCGACGCCTTGGCCCGGGTTGGAGACCCAACACCAGTCTCCCACATGCTGCTAGACCTCCAGTAGCTTGGGGAAACAACCGAAATCAAGCAACAAAACAGAGCTCGACAGAGCCACTTGTTAAGGTAGATGGACTTCCAACCTAAAACCAATTGGTCATAAGTGGATTGGCTCATCTATCTTATATAGTGCTTAGGATCCCTTCCAACAACCGATGTGGGACCTTTGTCCCTAATACGCCCCCTCGAGATGATGGCTCTTTGGCATCAATCTCGGAATGTTCGGGCAAGGATCGATGGGCCGACTTTGGGCTGGATCGATAAGGATCGGGTTGGACTGCGTGGATCATGGGCTCTGATACCATGTTAAGGTAGATGGACTTCCAACCTAAAACCAATTGGTCATAAGTGGATTGGCTCATCTATCTTATATAGTGCTTAGGATCCCTTCCAACAACCGATGTGGGACCTTTGTCCCTAATACCACTCACGAGTGACCCGCCATCAGAAACCAGATCCGTGAAGGGGTGAGAAAAAACAAGGAGAAGTTTAATAGGGCGAGGATAAACTACCATAGACGACAGCATCTCCCAGACCACACAAACTTCAAGCATTGAACCCTGGAGAGAACGTAACCATGCAGCCACCAGAAAACGCCAGGAACGCTCCTTCACGACCTGAAGTCCCCACTGAGGCGACAGCAAAACCGAGAGCCCATCCGAGACACCAAGGATAGTCTACACGGAAAGCCGTCGAAACCACTCCACACGGCAACCGCCGCTTACCTCCACATGGCCACTGCCGCTTACCTCCACGCCGCCACTCCGGAAGGCAGACAAACCAAATAAGCACAAAATTCAAGCATTGTATTTTAACTAATGTAAAGGGTACCGTAAACAACCCGAAAGGTCATCACATGCCAAAATTCAAGTGTGACTTACGAGAATATGGAACTGGTCATATGATTAATTAATAAATATTAATCCTCTGACGCTTATAACGTACGACATGCATATTTTGTTAAACCATACAATACCCAATATAAATATATTGTTGGGTGAATTAGCTAAATACCTTGTAGATACTGAGATACCATAAAAGAAGGAGAAAAAGTGGTAAATGGAAAGAGAGAGATAGAGAGAAATAAGGTATATATCTAATTTGGTGGGTTTGTGTGTATACACAATGCAAATACTCTATATTGTTATACCTAATAGTATTTGCACATGCCTGTAAATAAGAGTACGTGATGATAACGACTATGACGTCAGCATAAGGTAACTTTTTTTTTGTCACTGAAAGCAGCAGAAGGTAACTAAAAAGTAAAAACTAATCAATAGAAGGTTCTCATATGCTATGATTTTTCTCCACATATATTAGATTGGACCGCTAAAGTTTTAGAAGAACATGCCATGTTTTTATAAGTTTACTAGGATAAGACATGCGCCTTGCACAGGGTGAATATACGTAACTAAAATATAAAAGTTTAGTATTAATAAATATAAAATTTACATATAATTGTTTTTATATGTATTTGAAATTTTAGAATTTTGGAATTTTTAAATAATTATATATATATAGGACCAGAAACAATTGTAATTAGAACTGTAGATCAAATCTTAGAATTTAGAGCAAATTTCCTAATGTTTTTTAAGAAGCAGTTGGTAAAATAATTACATTTAAAATATATAAAGTTTCAAAACTAATTTAATATAATTTATTTATTTGTATAATAATATTAGAAAACTATATTTTTTACAAATTATTATTTTTAAATAATTTTATAAAAAAATTAAGTTAAATTTTAAATTATTTTTAAAAACAATATTTTAAGTTTGTCAAATACAAATAAAAAATTTAAAATTAATTATGGTCATGATTTAACATAACCATAATGATTTAAAAAATTAAAAAAATTAAAAATTAACAAATTAAAAAATTAACTCTGTTTTATATCATGATTTAACAATTTAAAAATTAATTATGGTTATGAGAAGTTTACGTTTACGTGTTAATCGTAATTATCTTCAATTTTTTCTTTTGTTGTTTTTTTCATATTTTGGTTATTACTCGATATAAATATCGATTTTGAAGTTTATTCTCATTTCGTTTATTTGTTTTGACCTAGAATTTAGAAAATACTTAAGATTTAAAATAATTAAAAAGATACATACTTAGGTTAAGATCTGCACTTTATGCATAATAAATATTTTATATTTATAATTTATTTTATAATTTTCTGCATATCATAAAATAATAAAATAATAAATATATATATTACATAACTAAGAAATCAGTCACTATTATGTAATAAATTGACGTATGCATATAAATTTAACTATCACTTTTGTTTATTCGCAATTAGCGTAAATAAATTAAAATAATCAATCTTATATATTGTATATGATATCAAAATAATCATCGACACATCCTTCGGTGCCGCCTGGGTTTCGTGTAAGATAAGAGGCTTCGGTCGCTGAAGCAAACAAAGCTTGTACATCATCAGATATCTCCTGCGTAACCATCTTTCTTTCTTCGTTTGTTGTTGAATTTCAGATGTTTCGTGTGATCGAATATGGAAGAAAGGTTTCAGGTAACGAGAAGAATCTAGGGTTTTCAGAGTGATCGAAATAAGGTAATAGAGTAAGTGAAAGAGATGAAATATATATAGAGAGAGTGGATTTCCCTACGCAGTAACTAAGAAAAGGAAATTTAGTAGCTTAGGATCCAAGCAACTTCTCTCAATTTCCTTTTTCTTCACCCAAATGGTAGTTTCGTCAACATATTCAAGGCCAGCTTCTCTCGCTAACCTGAATAAAAAATACAAAAGAAAAATTTAGAGGAAAAAGGATCAAAAGATAGATACAGATGGACGTCCTTTCTAGATCAACTGGAAGCAATATGACAAGTATTGCAATAGGAATATATCTTAAACTAAAGAGTTTAAAATTAAATACAAGTACACATTGTAATATGGTAATGCCATATTGCAATATCATACGTTTTGTTCAACACAAAAGGTGAGATCATGCAGCTATGAGAACCCACCTGATTAAGCTTGGGAAGTGAACCAAGCAATGGTCTTCACGAGGGTTGTCACCAGAAAATTACAGCTGATATCTCTTTCCAAAAAGCGGAAACCTGAGTACAAAATACCAAACAGTCTCTAATTTCAGAAAGGGAACTCTATGGCAAAATTATTTCTTTCAAAAAAAAATAGCTCACTTTTCTTCTTTCACTTCGAATGTGATCATGTAACTTTCTGACCGAATGTAGTTGGGAAAAACATTAGACTTTGTCCCTCCGCTTCTGTTGTGGTATGCTTCGACATTCTTCTGGTACTCTGCCCTGTTTTACCATAATGTTAAGAAGCGCAATATAAATCATTTGAACAAAATAATATGTAGGCAGTCAAATGTTGAAACTCTTAGTATTAATTCGCAGGAGACATTAGGACAAACAACAAATTACTTATTGGAGTTATCTAAAACAATCTCATCAAATTCAGTCACTCAAAAAAAAAAAAAAAACCAAGAATACACCCTTGCAATAAATCATATAAAAAGTACACCAGTAGAGAGAACATGGTGGCAGAGATATTGTGATAGGCTTCATACACCAGTAGAGAGAACATGGAGAACTAGATGCTAATGACAAATCAATCAGAATTCAGGAGTAACAATATATTGTTGTACCATATGGTAGACGAGTCAGGAGTAATCCCGAAAAAGTAACCACCCGGTTTCAGCAAACTTGCTACATTACTTAAGAGTCTTCTCGCAATCTCCTCAATTTCAAAGCATAACTAAAGCAACAAGATTTGTTAGAACCATAACGTTCTTGATAATGCTACATATCCACAAGTTAAAAAAGCAAAAACCTGCAGATGACGCCAACAGGGAACTAAATCAACTTCCCCAACTATCTTCTCTACCTTTATTTCAAGATCCTCCTGTTACAACACCACATGAAGCTTAAGAATTGTGCTCAACATTAGTAATAAAGATTGTAAAATCCTCACCTTGGAAGGATCAGCTTCAAAGAACTCCACATTGTAACTCTTCCTCTGACTCTCCCAAGCTTCTTGTACCCAAGATATCCCAGAACATGATGTATCTAACCATAAAGTTGCCAAACCCATTAATTACTCTTTGTACAGTGGTGTAAGGATGTGCGAGGATTTTGATTATGGCTGTTTTGGCGAAATCGAATAGGCGGTGGTGGTGACTCTGCTCCGGTTTCGGAACCGGGTAGCCGCTCATTTCTTTCTTCTCCGTCAGAAAATTTTGAAAATTACATATTTGGAAACACTCATTTATGTTCTTTCTTTTTGCTGATATACATTTTTGTAAACAAATAATTGATTTAAATTTAATAAATTTGATTTTGTTCATAAACTTAGTAAAGTTATTAAGTTTATTAATAAACTTGATTTTATTAATTAATTTTATTAATAAAATTAATTGATTTTAATGACTTGAGATTAAGTTTAATAAATTACAGATTGACTTTATAAAATCAAATTAAAATCAATTAAACCACTTTCACCATATAATTATTTACTTTATATATGTGACATGTATTAAATTTGGTGTAGCTGTTGATACAATTTTATAGATTGAATGATTTTCACCATATTAGAGTATTAGTTGAGAAACTTTTCTTCATATAAAAATTGTACTAATTTTAAAATAAATGTTATGAAAATTAATCACATGTGGATTTTATGAACCAGGGTCGTAGTTTTACAAGTAGCTAACAATGATACAACATCTCAAGAAACAATAACGGAGCAAAAGAAAGATTATTATAACACATTTCCATAAACCATAACACATTTCTTATCTTTAGATTAATCTTTTATCACGAATGAAATTGTTATTTATTTATTTGGTCAATCCATGCATTAATAATACTGGAAAACTAAATAAAATAATAAAATTCAGCCTTGAAAATTAGGTTTCCATATTGATTAAAGTATTTGAGAGAATTTCAATTATTTTTAACTCATCTATTATTGAACAAATGTTGCACACATGTTCGAGGGATTTATTCCTATTAGGGTAATGAAATCATCTAAACAGTTCGTTGCTACTTTTCTCGGTTATTGATATTATGTTTCTTTCAGTGATGCGCACAACGTGTTCGACAGAAAACCCCAACGAACGTACATGCAGTTTTGTCAATTACTTCCATTCTTCGATTCCTTGTTTCAGTTTCTACTCTGGAACTTCCTTACACCACTTGAACCATGCAGATTAGATTCGTTTTTAAATATGTTTAAGTTTACATATTTGTTCGCATTCTATTACCTTCTACCTTATTAAGAGTTTGATCCACTTGTTTCCTACTGACATTTATGATATTTCCATATGTTTCCTTATTTGATCTTTGAATATTTTGCAAGAGATTGCTCAAGCTTTGGCTGCTTGTTCGGCGGTTCAGTTGGAGTGGATCTTGGATCGCCTGCATCTTGGTGATGTTGAGTCGGTTCAGCTGTTCGGCAAGTCGCTCACCATGCCTCTCACCGAGCAGGAGAAGTGGACTTTGACGAGCAACCTGATCCGCCTCCCCTCTTCTGTTGGAGTTACCCGTTTCTGATCTTCTCTCAACCTGTTTCTCTGTCTAAAACTCTGTTTATTCCGTTTATTATGATTTGTGTGTAAAACTCTGTTTATTCCGTTTATTCTGATTTTTGTGTAAAACTCTCTTTATTTCTTTTTTCTGATTTGTGTGTAAAACTCTCGTTTATTCCGTTTCTGATCTCTCTTTCAACCTGTTTATCATATAGATATAGGTCATGGCTAGTTGTTTACACCAGTATTTAATCTCCATGCGATGATGAATCTGAAATTGATTATTTAGATGGTCGTAGCAAGTAGGACTGGGTTGTAGGTCAGATCCACTCGGCTAACCCGCCAACCCGTAGGTTTAATTTTATTTTTCTTGTCAAAAAAATTAATTTGCACAACCAGCGAATAGATAAATTTATATCTACTCCGTTTAATTTTATGGGTAATCCACGGGTTATATATATATATTTTTAAAAAGTTATTTAATTTAATTTTTATAAAAAACAATAAAACAATATATTTATAATAAAAAGTATATTTTTAAAAAAAAATCTTTTAAATTACCTTTATTTCAAAACAATTTTTTTACAAAAATACCTTTTTTTTAACAAAAAAAACTTTTTTAAAAAAGAAACAAAAAAAAATGCGATTAATGGATACCCGCGATTAAAAATCTACCAACCCGCATTCGCTCGCAGAAGATATTCATAGTCCGCATCCGCATCCACCAATTAATTTTCTCAAGTTGTTCAACCCGCACCCATCCTGTAGCGGGTCAAACGGACCGGGATCCACGGGTTAAGTCTCAGATTCCCGTAGTAGCAAGCTTTTCTCATCTTTTTGTTTCCTTAGTTTATAAAGTTGCTTGCTTGGTTCTTCGATGCTTGATCCTCTCGTGTGGCTTTTACTGTATACTAGTGTTGTGAACTGAATTCATATAACTTGTTACTGATTAGTCAATTTGTTACCTCTTTTAGTTCCCTCTCTAGTTCTAATTTATAAGCGGTGGAATGTAAGGCATCTCAACTTCATGAATTCATGTTTCTGCATGAGGTTGTTTTAGTGCAGCTCTTACATACATAATTGGTCTCACTCGTTTTATCTGTTTCTTTTGCACTATGCACTCAGAAAAAAAAATTGGCGTGCGCTATACAGTTTCAATGGGATCTAGGCAGTCGTTAAAATTTGGTGTGAACTTTAGACTGACATGGTATGCTAAAGATAAAAAAACAAGGCTGATGCTTAAAAAGAGGAGATTTAAAGAGTCAAGGAACAAGAGGAACAAGCCATGAGGGAGGCTCTAGGTCTGACACCAAAGTCCTCTACAAGACCACAAGGCAATCGCCTTGACAAGCAAGAGTTTAATGATCTTTTGAAAAGGGAATCAACAGCCGAGGACTTGGGTGCAGGGAAGGCTGATGCAGTGTGGGTTCATGGCCTTGGCTATGCAAAGTAAGTTCTTTTTCTGTGTGGCCATCTCTACTCTGTTGATGTTTTCGTTGGATTTATGCTTTACTAGTAGTTCACTTTCGTCCGTCATTCACATTTCGTTTTGCTACTATGTACTAGCACCCTTGCACCATCTCAGACAGATGATGCAGGGCCAGTACGTATGCCACCAACGATCAAAACTGTTGAAAATGTACCAAAAGAAACTGAGAGGAAAGAACTATCAATATATAATTACAATTTACTCCTATCTACTTCAACTTAATATCCTACAAAAAAAATTAGGAATGTTTTGTAACATCAATAGCAATACCTCTAACAACTAATTTTAACCTTTCGACATACAACTATTTTTAATATTTTTGTTTATACAAACATGAACAGAAAAGTCAACAAAAAACTTGAAATAAAGAGAAGATAAATCGATTTATCTCACTCATTAACACTAATGAATGACAAAGAATTTCAAGGACAGAGTCTCCAAACGCTTGTCGCTGCTCTTCTTTTTAATGTTGGTCCGCGTTTTCCCAATATATGAAGTTGCACTTATTCCTGGTCAAGCAAATCGACTCTGCATGTGTGGTCGTTTGTATAAAACTAGATCCGCCTAAAAGGTAAGATGGGCTTTCTGCCCAACTCAACATAAAAAATCGATACTCCCAAAGCCCAAATTGCACAGTTATATTAACGTTGAACATTAATAGCAACTGGACTAAATTCTACATTGCCCCACTCACTACCATCTTCATTCTATTTTAACCCATCATAAATTTGATTTTTTTTTTCTCAAAGTCTAAGTATGGTTAAAAAATCAATAACCCTTAATGAATCAGTATTATGTGTAATATGAATTACTAGAAACTACCTTGAATTACTTTGAATTACTTTGAATTACTAGAAACTACCTTAAATTACTAGAAACTACTATGAACAAAAAACAAACTACCTTGAATTACTAGAAACTACTACGAACAAGAAAAAAAAAGTGGGGCAGTGAGAAAAATGGTGGGATAGTTAGAAGACAAAATTACTAGAATGATACACAAAAGCTTGTATATGACTAGAATAGTATACATTTTCTAAAAATTACTAGAATGTTTTTAGACTCCTAGTAAATTACAATAAACACCCTTGTTTAATTTTGTTACTATTGATACAAATTTTAATTATTAAATCCACATCATAATTTGAAAATCCACGTCACTAACTAATTTGTGTCATCAGTTACTGGAAAATCAACAGTCCCATATCTCCGGTGAACAAAAAAAAAGTCTTAATGTTACATTCTTCTCCGTCACAACTATCGTTAAACCCTAACCGATTACGAAATCCCGAAATCATCTCCGTCACAACTAATACTCTCGTTTCAAACAGTGTTTCCGATATCTTAANACAAAAAAAAAGTCTTAATGTTACATTCTTCTCCGTCACAACTATCGTTAAACCCTAACCGATTACGAAATCCCGAAATCATCTCCGTCACAACTAATACTCTCGTTTCAAACAGTGTTTCCGATATCTTAAATCATCTTCGTCGACCTCGTTAAACCCTAACCGTCTCCGATATCATCTTTGTCGACATCCTCTTCTCTGCAAAAGTTTCGACGTAATCGTATCTACGACATCATCTTCTCATCTTCTCTGGTATGTTGTGCATGAGTTTGATTTACATCGTGTCTGAGTTATAGATTATGTTGTTACTGAGTTATTGTATAGTGTGACTGAGTTGAGTTTGATTTATGAAGTGGCTGAGTTATTGATTATGATCCGACTGAGTTATTGATTATGTTTTGGATGAGTTATTGATTACTCTAGCTGAGTTATACATTATGTTGTGGCTGAGTTATTTATTATTGATGATTTGGCTGAGTTATACATTATGTTGTGGCTGGGTTATTTATTATGTTGTTACTGAGTTTTGTTTCTATTGCGGCTGATTTATCTATATATGTGTTTTAGGATCAGATGGCTATTTCTGAAGATCAAGCACGGGA
>CAKOAT010655154.1:182738-197666 GCA_932364175.1 Eruca vesicaria subsp. sativa | reverse complement strand
TTAACTAACTAACCACGTTATAAAATCAAATTATACTTAAATAGTGTTTACTATACACAGAAATGAACACACTTAGGTAGATTTTAAATCTTTCAAAAACATTCTTAATGCTTTCCAAAATCTAACCCTAAGAACACATACAATACTACAACATATGTTGGTGAAACCTAAACTAAAGAATATCATGACACACTACTTTGATTCATCTATGCTGAAAACAACTCACTTTTGTTATATCTTAATTTATATCTCTTAAGACATATGGTAATTACATAATACCAATTTTTCATTTATCAAAATATTTATTACAAAATTTTTAAATTATTTTTAAGAAAAACTGACCCAGACGACTTTCAGTTAAGTCGTCTGGACGACTTATTTGAAAGTCGTCTGGGCAGACGACTTACGAGGGCTAGAAACGTAAAAAAAATTCGCGTTTTTTGTTTGTTCACAAGGAGTTGGTTGTAATTTCAATAGCCTTTTAAGTTACTTTTGCATTTGATTCAAGTTTGGGTTTACTTTTGCATTTCAAATCAAGTTTTGAGTCATATTTGGCAATTTTCCCTTTATCCTTTCCTACAATGATTGAGATGTTTGCTACAATGCTTAAATATTTGGAAACAAAAAATACATATACTGAATGACTGAGGAAATTCATTTTTAAATGAATATTAGATTTTAACCCGTGTTTTTCAAGCGCAAAATAATTTTTTGATGAAAACTTTTTATAATCCTATTTTGTCTACATTTAAAGTAGGTTTAAATATAAAATTTGTAATCCAAAGTTTAAATTGAACTCAAACTAACAATTCGATCTATATTCGGTCCGAAATATAAGAAATTGGGTCTCTTAGGGTGGTACAAAAAAAGTCCACACTCGAAGTTGTTATTAGACAAACTTGAACGGATAACCCAAAAACTAAAAATCCATAAATTTTAAAAATTGATCTGAATGTCTAAATTAATCATAAGTATAAATATTTGAAACATAACTATATATGTACTTAAAATATTCAGTTCTATATATATTTTGTAATGGTACCTAGAATAAGTATTTAAATTTAAATGAAATATTTTATATATCCAATTATATATAAATAAGTGTTTACTTCTTATGTTTTGATTTTAAATTTAAGATTTAATTTCGGATATGTTTGAACCGGTGTATTATATTTTAACATAATCCGTATTTAGAATGTAACTTCATTTTTTTCTTATATTTTTCAATTTCATTTTATTATAATATTACAAAAATATTTATTAGAATATAAATTAATTATACAGCGTTCAACCCGTCTTATAGTTGATAAATATTTATTTTTTTATGAAATAAGATTCAAAAACTTGTAACTGTAAATCATAATATATTAATTAAATATACTATATAATCAAATAGTATTAATGTCCACTAAATTCAATTTTATTGTAAATGCAAATAAACTAAATTATATGTTAATATGATAATTTAGCTATTATGTTAAATATAAAAATTATTTATGCCTCTAAATATTTTATTTTAATATTTCCATAAATAAACTGATATATGTTGTAAACTGTATAAATATATGTTATCATGCATATGAAATTAGTTTATAATTTATAAAATAGTTGTAATTAAATTATGTTATATATATATATATATTCTTTGTTGTAATAATTTAATTAGGTATGAATTATGTATACATAAACATTATCGAAATGGTATTTTTATTTTATAAATTAAAATGAATTAATAATTATATGTAATAAATTTTAAAATAATTATGAATTTCTATTTTAATATAAATATTAAAAAAATAAATATATATATTTTAAATAAAAATATATTAAAAGTTTTTGTCAAAAATGTAATAGTAGAAAAGATATTTGGTAATATCTTTTGATATCTTATTTTGAAAATATTTAAATAATATTTTAAGATTATGTATATTTGATTATATGGATCAACCAAATCCTATTTTTTTATATAATTATTAGACCATTGTAATTGCAAATCCAATAAGACAAGTCTATCTAAATCAATTATTAACACATATAATAAATAAAATATTGATATAAACAACAAATTGTTCTGTGTATAAGTTACCCAAAATTTCAATCCGGTAAATATTCAAAATATATACTACCAAAATTATATTAAAATGTTGATTTATATAAATTTAAAACAAACACCCGTGCAGACGCATGTATTAAAATCTAGTATATACTTATAAACTTGATCAATCTGCATAAAGTTGAATAAATACATACATTAACTAATTTTATTATGAATGTCGATCGAGAATAAGAAAATACTTAATATAGCCATACTTTACATTCGTAGAAGTAATAAAATGTTTAAAATTAATAAATATATTAAATTTAATTTTATAGAAAATTGATGATAAAATTACATATTTGTTTTTCAAAAGATTGATAAAACTGTTTTTATACTATAATTAAATTTTACAAAGTATTAATTGGTAACCACCTAGTATCCAATATACAGAACGATTCTCGTATACAGAACCAATCCTAAATCCGTTGAAACTCAAAACTGCCATCGGAGAATGGTTTCACTTGAGCAATACCTTGAGGATGAGATGAACTTTACGGTTCATTATTCTCCTGAGTTCTTCATTAGCCTCTATTCCTATCCTCCTGTAACATTGGCATAAGGTCACAAAAGATCAGTTACGAGATAAGTTGAAGAATCAACAAGCCTATGATCTTGTTAGCTATTACCCGATTTTGGAACCGCTCTTGCCCACAAGAATCTTGCGTTGGCTAAGTTTAGGAGTGATGAGATGCTGCTCGATCCTTAGAGACCCGTCTCGCTGCTCTCTCCAGTCTACTAGACGGTGCTCCACGCCATATGGTACTTCCTATGTTGTCGCTCACGATCGTGTAAGTTAGAAACCGATACAGAAGATTATTCAAGCATAGGTTACATATATATTTATTACCTGATGAACATGGTCTAGTAATCTCTCCCTAACAACTTCAAGAGAGATGTTCTTCATCACTTCTTCACTCATTGTGAATGGATCTTCCTCCCATGGTTTTTGTACTGCCTGGTCCATTAAATATTGGCTAACTTCTTTGACTCCAGATCCCTTAAGTCCTGATATCATGAAGTACCTTGAACACCAAACAGAAAAAAAAAATGATTATTTCAGTTGCAAATCAACTGTTAGTTGTTCTTCAGGTGAATGAGCTATCTACCTTTCATATGCCGGGAGATTTTGGAACTCCTCAGCAACCTTTAACAGATCCTTCTTCTTCTCAACCAAATCAACTTTGTTCATAAATAAAATGCGCTTTTGTTTTGGATTTGCTTCCTCTCCCATGTATGTGATCAAGCGTACAACTCTTGAATCCGGACTATTACCAATTAAACATAAACATAATTTAAGTTTATGAGATAATCTCAGCGCGATGCTAGTAAGCCCATAACTTAACATCAGTTACGAGATAGCTTTGTCAAGAAAATGACGAACCAGGTGAGATGCCTGTGGACATCAAACATAACAATGAGGACATCAAACAGGTCAACCGAGGTCCAAGCATTTTGCACACGAGCCTTGATGTCTTTGTAACCATATCCGCTTTTCTTCAACATTAAACCCGGAGTATCAAAGAAACACTGCAAAAGTACAAACATCACTCTACAAAAATGATTGCATTTAACATTAAACCAAGTAGTTTATATAATGAGAAAGCTTACAACTTGTGTATCCCCTTTTGTCAACACTCCCAACACTTCATGGGTAGTCGTGTTGGTCTTCCGTGAAGCAGCTGCAACCTTTGTTCCAACCTGTACACACATTGCAAAACTCTCAACACAAAGGACAAAATCACACTACCAAAGACCATAAAGTAACCAACTTTACGATTACACAAGAGAGTCATTGTCTTAAAAAGTGAAAGATCGAACCATGAAGTTAGTGAGGGAAGATTTGCCGGCGTTTGGTGGGCCGATGATCCCGACGTTAAGCGACTTCTGGTCTTCTTCTCGAACCTCACCTTCACTGAGTTCGTCATCAGCTGACTCAAGCGCCGCCTCAAGAAGAGCCTTTGCGAGAATCCTCGACCGATCAATACTATCATCATCCTCATCATCATCTTCTTCTTCCGAGCTGTGTTTCTCTTGTGGAAACAGCTCTCTCTGTACTCTTGCTCTGTACCCTTTATCCCAATTGGGTTGCTTGGGCTTCCTCACGGGATATTCGATTGAGTATTGGCTGCTATCGAAAACAGAGTCTCCGTTGACGGAAGTGGGTTCGTCTAGATTCGGCTGCGCCGAGTAAAACCGGTGGAGGAAGTTCTGAGGAAGATGGGTTTCACTAGTAAGTGTTGTCTTTCGTGAGATGGAGAATAGTATTCGCAGAGATCTAACAGCTTTCATTTTTTTTAGGAACAATGGCCAAGTAGCGATCTCGACTAAGCGCAGAGGAGTCGAGGGTTTTAGAGGTTTTAAGTTACTTGTCGAGTGGCATGGCGAGAAAGCAATGAAATATTACAAGATAGCACCTTGCTGTTTTCAATATACGCAACTTTGCACGTCTAACTTTGTATTTGAGTTATTTTACACATTGAGAGATATAGAAAACTTTGAGGAGACTTAACAGTATCAATGTATTGGGCTAAAATATTAAAACAGATGCAAGGGTGTATCTATATTATATAGTATTTGTTGAATTCAGAAGAAAAGAGACAACTGGTTCAGCCTATGAAAATCTGAAACAAAAATGTGAGTCAAAGACTTGTTACAAAACCCCATCATCATCGCCTTTCTTGGATAGTGGGTTTGGTTTGGTGCATGCTCTAAAAGGCCATCTACCCAGCGAGCCTACTCTCGAAATATATCAAACTAGGTGATTTTCCCGTGCTCATGCACGGGCATGTATATTTATAAAATAAATATATAATAATAACTGATTGATATTTACTTTAATTTTTAAATTAATTTATAGTTTGTATGTCAAATTTATATTATAAGATTATATTACTTTAATTATATATATAATTTTAGATTGATATGTTATAGTCTGTTTTATTATTTTTACGGTCGATTTAGTTATCATTTAGATATATTGGATTCTATCTATTTCTTTGAATTCAACTATAATCTTTTATATTTTAAATATATTAATTTTTTGATTAATTATCTTATTTGCAGTTATGCTAATTGTTATCTTAGAATATAAGTATATTTAGTGAGATTATATATAATTTAAGATTTTTTTGTGCTTAGAAGGAAAAAAAATAAAAAAATGAAGTGTCTGATTCTAAATTACATACATAAGTAAGTGTTATAGTATTTTAAAATAGTTGTAGTTACTTGATCAAAAGATGTTTATTATTAAATTTATTTTTAGTTTTATTTTTAGTATCTCTTAAAATAGTAAGTAAAAAATGTTTTTTTTTGAGAAATTATACTATATAAGTAAAATAGAATTTATATTTTTACTGTAATTGTAAGATATTATAGTCAAATAAATATACTAAAAAAATAATTTCAATAATACTAATTATAAAAATGTCAATTAAACGTATATCAGTTTATGTTAGTTGATTATTTTATGTAATCATCTAATAAAATATATATATATATATATACAAAAATAATTATTTTGAAAATATAGCTATTTTATTGTTTAAAATTATTTTTTTAAAGAAAAAATATTTCTTTTTCTAGTAGCAATATTTTTGTGTGAATTTTTTTTATGAAATCACATTATATACAGATATTGTTTTTTTTATCTAAGAAGATATAGATATAAAGTATTATATTACTTCAAAGGTATATTTTATGTTATTTAAAATATATTTAAATTAAATATTACTATTTTGTGAACTTTCCTTTTTTTACTAAACCATATTATATATACTTATATTTTCGTTTTTAAATAGTTTTGTAAATTTTAATAATCTTTCCTTTTTATTTTATATTGTTATTTGGAAATTTTTAAAAAGGAAATAATATTTAATTGTATTTATAATTCATTAGGGGTATCATAGTAATTAACCAACATGAAAGTTAACGTGAGCACGACACCTAAGAAAGTGACTTCTCAAATAATATTATAGAGATCTCTAAAAACAAAGAATTATAAGCATATTTTTCTGATTAATTTTAGAAACTTTTTAAAACTAAAATTCTAAATGTTTCTCTTGAATCTCTTATGATACTCTCTCTTATATCTTATTGAACACTTCTGCATAAGACCTACATAAATATTTATAATGAAAAAACAATTTCTTTAATATGTGGGATATGAAAACACAAACATAACATAAATAAAAAACTTCATTTTCCTATTCTAGATTTTCTTTTTATGTTTATCTTAACATATTAAACAATTATTTAATATGTTAAGTTTCCACAAATTTGAAATTATCCAACATTCACCTCCTTAATTCTAACTTGAATTAAGAAGATCAATTTCTTGAACTCCAACTAAGCTTCTCATTTGTTTGAACTTAATCTTTGCTAATGGCTTGGTAAAAGTATGTCAGTCTTCTACTCAATACCCGACACATGCTCCACTCGATTTGCTCATTCTCCACACATTCACGAATGAAATGAATCTTGAAAGTTTATGTTTACTTCTTCCATGGAAAACCGGATTCTTAGTTAGAGTAATGGCTGATTTGTTTTCGATTCTAAGTATGAAATTCTCGTCTTCTTCACTTAGTATCTCACACAACAACTCCTTGATCCATATAGTTTGCTTTGCTGCTTTTGATGCCGCCATAATGACAATGCGACCGTCGGTTGCTTCTGCGATGTCCAAGTAATCAATGATGAACCATAATAGAATGCATGTCCTTACGTCATCGACATCAATGTTGTGACTGATGTTACTATAACCGATGACACTCATTGACCATTTTTCTTGAAGAACATGCCGAAGTTTGATGTTCCTTTTACATATCCCATTATGTGTTTGATGTCTTGTCCATGAGAGTCTCTCAGATTGTGCATGTGTCGACTTAAAACTCCCACTGCAAAATAAAAATCTGGTCTTGTGTGAAGTAGATACCTCAAATATCCTGTGATTCTTCTAAAATCTGTAGGATTTATCTCTAGTTCATCTACAGCCTTTAAGATCTTTAAAGTCGACTCCATAGGTACTTGAGTCGCTTACCCGCTTCCATCTTTGTGTCACACAAGGTTCCTTGAGCGTAACTCTCCTCCTTTATCTTGATTCCATCTCCTCCTTGAATCTTGTAGATCTACTTTAACCCTGTAGATTGAGTATCAGCCGGTCTATCTACAATCTCCCACATCTAGTTTCTTGTGTAGATTCTCGGCAACCATAGTTTCAACCCATAAGTAGTTCGACATCTCCAACTCAGACGAGGCAAACTTTCTTCCTCTATCGGTGCAACCTAGATTGAAGTTGGCTGAGGCAAACTCTTCTCCTTTATCGGTGGGAATTTTTTTGAACCATAGAATGCCTCACGATTATTTGCAGGAGTTGATGGTGTGATTCGTTGACACAAATCTCCATGCAATAATTCCAATAGTTTCGACGTACGACGCATGGCCTTAGTCGAAAATGAGTCTCTGGTTTGTTTCCTTGCGAGACATGCATTACACACGCCTTCTCTGTGTGTTACACTCGGGAATGAGTGTCTGATTTTCTTATGTACAAGACATGCGTCAGAAATACCTTTTTCGTGTGTTACACTTGGTATTCCTACGACCATCTTGTTCCTTACCATGTTGTTCATCACTCCATAGCTTATATGTCCTAGTCAAGCATGCCACCTCCTCGTAGCATCTTCATCTCTGATATGTAAACACTCCGGGTAGCTAATATCCATTGGGGTCTTGTAGAGACGATTTGGCGATCTTGTAAAATGTACAAGCAACCTTCGACACAAATATGTGAGTGTTAAATAAATATTATCCATGTTAACCTCACATTCATTTTCTGTTGCTTGACCAAGACTCAATATGTTGTGCTTCAGGTCGGGTATGTAGTATATGTCTTTGAGTGCCTTCTTCTCTCCAGTCTTTCACACAAAGTTAATCACACCTTTTCCTACAATATCAACACACGAACCATCACCACAATTTACCTTCCCTTTGGTGTTCTGATTCAAACACAAAAAGATCTCCTTGTTCCCCGTCATGTGATTGCTCGCTCCATTATCCAAATACAAAACACTTGTATCGCCTTTGTTGATATCAAGACTCTTAGGAATCACTTTCTCTTCAAGAACAACACCTCATCTACATAGAGTGCATCGCCTCTTGAGTCTCATTTAGCTTGGTTTCTTAGTTCTTCAATGATTTATTGGGATAGACAATTGCACAGTGACCCGGCTTATCACATCTTGAACCTATCACCTTTGAATGATCTTTCTTCGAGTTTTTGTCCTTGGTGTGTGAAACATTGTTTTGGTTGTGTAACCTACCTTGACCTCCGCCTCTGTTATTCAGTCCTCTACCTCTACCACGGAAACTCTCATAGCCCCTCTGACTATGCTGGTCATTGATTGAAAACATGAGCTTCCCTTGGTCTTCTTTCTGAGTTTCTTCTCCTACAAGCTCATTGCACGCCTTAATCCTTCCAACTATGTCTTCAAAACCCGTAGAGTTGAGGTCTAAGACTTTCTCAAGTGACGCCACAATATGGATATACTTGTGTCTCGGAAGACCATTCAAGAACTTCTTAACCATCTTGGTATCTTCTATGTTCTCTCCCAACGAGGCTGCTTTGGATGATAGGCCCGATATCTTCCCAGCGAAGTTATCGATCATATTATTATCATCCATTTTAAACCTATCAAACTCCGTCCTTAATGTCTGAATTCTCGCCTCCCTTACACGATTAGCTCTAAGTTTTCGTTGATTTGATGGTGTTCCAGATGTCTTTTGATGTAGTTTGTTCTCTCACCTGGAGAATCAAAGTTTTGGGAATGGATTGAAACAAAAGAGCAGTGACGACATTGTTCTTCTTCTGATCATCCGAACCTGATTCTAACGTGTCCCACACTTCATGAACACAAAGTAACACATTCATCCTCATTAGCCAACCAGTCTAGTTTGTCGATGACAACATAGGACATTGGATGGACGCGGATCCAAAGTCCTTTGTGCATGGAGCCCTATTCACGTCAGCCATCTTGCCTTCGCGATCTCTGCTTCACAGCCACCAGGACATAAGCTTCAACTTAAGCTTAGATTAAGTCTCCAACCTGGCTCTGATACAAATTAAAATCTCTAGAAGCAAAAAATTATAAAACATATTTTCTTATTAGTTTTAAGAACTTCTCAAAATTGAAGATTTCAATGTCTCTCTTAGATATCTTATGATCTTCTATCTTAGTCTTATGGAACACATCTCCAAGAGACATATATTTATAGTGAAAGATAATTTTCTTAACATGTGGGATACGAAAACACAAATCTAACCTAAAAATAAAACTGCATTTTTCCTATTATAAATTTCTTTTTTGTATTTATCATAATATATTAAACACTTATTAATATGTTAAGTTTCCACAAACTTGAAATTATCCAACACTCTATGGCTGCATTTATCTAATTCATCTGCAACAATCTAAAAAACATCAAAACTCGGTTATGAGTAAAAAAAAAAGGTTGGAAGCTTTATAGGAAAGATGCAAAGTAGGGGTGGGTATTTCGATTTAATTTATGTTCGGTTTGGATTGATTAGTTTGAGTTTAATTTGCTTTGGTTTGGTTTAGATTTAGTTCGGTTCAAATTATTATAGTTTTGTTTGGTTCGGTCTTGTTATAAAATATGTTGCTATTAGTTTTAAAATAATCAACTTGTAAAAAGTTAGATTATGAAATATAAACTTCATTATCTAAAACATTCATTACTAAAACAATGTATCCAAAAACTAAAATCATGAATATTAAGTTTATCTCTCATATAAAATTTAGTCGACAATTAGACTTTAGATGTTTATAGTTTTTAGGTTTTGTCTGTATCATATTGGGAATTGAAAAACTATGGAAATTATGAAAAAAGGAAAACACAACTTTTAAGTCTTTAAACGATATATATATATATATATATCCCTTATATACTAAAGCACAAGTCATATGACGAATCAGATTTTGATATTTGGAAAAAAATTAATAAAAAAAATAATTGACATTTTTTTATCTCCTATTTTGCTGCAATAAAAACAAAATAATATTTAGAAAAAAAAATTACCGTGCAGTAGTTACTCAAGCCACGCGCGATCATTTTTTCCCATGATGCGTTTCTCCATCCTCTTATGTCTCTCAGACTGGATTAAAATATGAGAAACTACCAAGCAATCAAAAAAAAAACTATTAAACCTTTTGTCAATAAAAGTCACAATCATAAATTGCTTCCACGTAACTCAACTCAACTTAAAATCATGTAATCAACCATTTATTTTTCAAACCGCGATCTCACATACAAAAATTTATTCATAAACGATTTTCTTTACAAGCTTCACGAAAACCAATGGTCTGTGCCTCTTATAAGGCTGGTAAGGCATGTGCTTTAGGCCACATTTTTTTGAAAAACAATTTTGGGCCACATTTTATATTGCCATAAAGATATATGCTTTATTAATCTTTTCTATTCGTTTCCATTTTTTGTGTTATAGATAGAGAATTTTACTTTATGCAAGTTTCAAACAATAAAAATAATTTAACTTTTCGTTAATTTCCATTTTCCTGTTATAGCTATCAAAATACATTTAAAAGGTAAATTGACTTTCTATCAAACATAAAGAAACCTTACAACTATCGTTATAAATAGCCTTAACCTTCTTCATGAATAAGCACTAATAATTATTTCTTTGATCTCTGACTTGTTTACAGCTATTGATAGCGATTGAGTTTTGATTTTGCAATTTTGATATTTCTCAAGTTCTCTCTCTCTTTATCTATAACTATTATCTTCTAATTCTTCTTTAGTTCTTTACTTTGTATGAATTAAGTTAAATTGAATTTTAAAATAAAGAATGGTTGTGGAGGTGCTAATTATGAACATGTTTCAGAGAAGATGATGTTCTTCTTTTAAAATAAATTATTATTGGTGCTTTATTTTACTTTTGTTGTTGTATAGATTAGTAGTGCTTATTGTCGATACGTATTTATATTTATTTGTCTTGTGCTAATATTTAAAATTTACTTAATTTTAAATTCAAGTTTTTACAATAGTTTTAGATGTTGTTTGCAGTCAAATGCCTCCAGTAAGCACTGGGAAACATTTTCATGGATCAGTCAAAAGGAAGCAGAAAAAAAAGTGATGAGTTCATCAAATCTCAAGCTAATTCTATGCTTAAGTTTGTCACAAAATCAGGAACTTCTAAAACTGATGTGCCTATTGAAGATGGGATAAATGAAGATGATGCATATAAGAATGGTGAAGAAGAGATACATACGGATGAGCAACATGAAAACGTTGATACATTTGAGCATATGGAAAAAATGCTAGAAAAGAATCCTGCAAGTGTTAATAAAATGCATGGAAACATGGATTCTAATGATCTTGGAACTTGGAAAAGAATTGAGAAAAGAGATAGAGAATTTTTGGTTGAAAAGGGTCTTCCGGCCAAATTACCGATTGATTATCACTTTCCGAGAGACAAATCTGGTAGATTTTTTCTCATTTATCTTATACAAGAAAAATGAGTAATGAAGAGAATCATGATAGAAGATGGCTAGTTTATTCAAAATCAAAAGATCTATTTTTTGCTGGTGTTGTAAGCTATTTAGCCATGAAGACGGTCCTCCTATATTGGCAAGTACTGGATTTAGTGACTGGAGGAACATTTCGGCTCGTTTGAAAAGACATGAAACTAGTCCTAATCATATTTCATGCATGAGTAAATGGACAGAGCTGGAAGTGAGACTTCAAAGAAATGAAACTATTGATAGACATGTGCAAAATATAATATTTCTTTTGCACATGGAGAAAACACATTGGAGAGATGTATTGTTGAGGTCGCTTTCATTGGTTAAATTTTTGCTAAATATAATATTTCTTTTCGTGGAGACAACGCCCATATTGATGATGAGAACAACGGAAATGTCTTGGGCATGATTAAGGCGATTGCAAAATTTGATCTTGTAATGAAAGAACATCTCCAACGATTTGCAAAATCTGAAACTCAATATCATTATCTCAGCCAAAAAAATTCAGAATGAGTTAGAATTACTTGCATCTGAAATCAAGTTAATGATCATCGAGAAGATTCAAAATGCAAGTATTTTTCGGTAATTTTAGATTGTAGTCATGATATAAGTTGTAAAGAGCAACTGTCTCTTATTATCTGATGTGTGGATATTTCGACGTCTTCACCTAAAGTTGAAGAGTTTTTTCTCACATTCTTAGAAGTAAAAGATACATCAGGAAAATGACTATTTGACACCCTGGGAAAGGTACTGTTTGATTTCAAGTTATATATTAGTGATGTGAGAGCACAAGGTTATAACAATGGAGCAAACATGAAAGGGAAATACAAAGGTGTGCAAAGGAGATTGCTTCAAGTTAATCCAAGAGCTAGTTATACACCATGTGGATGTCATAGCCTTAATCTCGCGCTTTGTGACATGGCTTCTTCATCTACAAAAGCAGTGTCATTCTTTGGGATTTTTCAGTGTATAAATTCTTTGTTTTCATCTTAAACAAGGAACTGGGATACATTCAGAGAGAAGGTGAATAGCCTAACGCTCAAACCGTTATCACAAACTCGCTGGGAGAGTCGAATAGATAGTGTAAAGCCTATTAGATTTCAGACACTACAAATACGAGAGGCTTTATTTTATTTGGCTGAAAGTACTAATAATCCAACGCATAAAATTCAAGCTGAGTCTCTTTGCTGAGAGTGGATCACATGGAATTGGAGGGTTTGAATTCTTATTTGGAATGATTATTTGGCATGAGCTTCTTTCTGCTTTTAACATAGTAAGCAAGATCCTACAATCAGTGGATATGGATATTAATGCTGCTATTTCTCAACTAAATGGGCTTCTGCTATTTCTAAAAGAATATAGAGAAACAGGTTTTGAGCGAGCAAAAGCTGAAGCTACACGGATTGCAAATGAGATGGAGACTGAGCCTGCATTTTGTGTGAAGCCAAACCGTACTAGAAAAAAGAAAAGACATTTTGATTAAGAAATCGAGAATGATGATGATAATGTGGTGTTACTTGGGGAGGATGAATTTAGGGTGGACTACTTCAGAAACATCATGGATCAAGCTATTGTTTCTATTAAAACAAGGTTTGAAAAATTCCAAAGTTATGATAAATCTTTTGGATTTTTGTTTGATTTAAACAAGCTGAAATCAGCTAGTGATGATGAGCTGATGGAATCTTGTGTTAGACTTGGAGATTTTCTAAATCATGGGGAAGATTCAGATGTAAACATCGAGGATTTATGCTCAGAGCTTAAACTTCTAAGAATGGTACTACCAGTTGAAGTTAATAGAGCAGCTGAGGTATTGAACTCTTTGAAAGGAATGGAGGACTGTTATCTAAATTCATGGATTGTGTATCGAATATTGTTGACAATTCCGGTTTCTGTTGCCTCTGCATAAAGAAGTCACTACAAGAAAACTAAGGCATTACTAGGAAAGTTTACTAGGAAAATATTTCCTCGTAAAAATACTACGAATTTACTTCGAGTTTACGAGGAAACCTCTTTTCCTCGTAAAGTTCTCGTAAACTTACGAGAAAAGAGTTTCCTCGTAAACTCGAAGTAAACTTACGAGGCCCTTACGAGGAAAATAACATTTTCCTCGTAAAAGCATAGTAAAATTTTTCCTCGTAAAGTCCTAGTAATTCTTTACTACGAACTTAGGAGAAAAAGATTTGTTACTACGAAATTAAGAGGAAATGGATAGAAAATATCGAATATTAATCAAAAACATGTTTTGTACCTACTTTTCCTAGCAATTTCCTAGTAAATGCTCAGATTCGAAAATTTCTATAAATACCACCATAAGTGATTCATTTGAAAAACACCCAAAAATAATCAGCTATAAGCTTGATCTAACAAAAAAAAGATGTCCGGTCTGGGAAGTATTTTCGAGTTGCGGAAGTGGATGTATTCACACAGAGATAATAATGGGAGGGTGACGAAAGAATTTCTCGAAGGGTTGGAGACGTTTATGCATCACGCAGATTCTACACCACTCACGCAGGAAAGTGGTAAGATGTTCTGTCCTTGTCGGAAATGTTGCAATACCAAAGTAGGCCCTCGTGAAAATGTTTGGAAGCATTTAGTAAATAGAGGTTTCATGCCATATTATTATATTTGGTATCAACATGGAGAAGATGCTAGTTGTAGGAATGAAGGTAGCAGTAGTAATCAGGTTGAACCGGTTGATCATTTGCGTAATGAAGGTAGCAGTAGTTATAGCTATCATCACCAAGAAGAACAAATGGTAGATTGTGATAGGGTTCATGATATGGTAGGTGATGCATTTGTAAGTCATGATGATGATGAAGTTGAAGAACCTAACTTAGATGCAAAAAAGTTTTACGAAATGTTTTAGGCTGCGAATGAGCCAATTTACAGTGGTTGTAGAGAAGGTCTGTCTAAATTGTCGTTGGCTGCTAGAATGATGAGTATTAAAACCGATCACAATCTACCTGAAAGATGTATGGATGCATGGGCAGACTTGTTTAAAGAGTATTTGCCAGAAGACAATGTGTCTGCTGAATCTTATTATCAGATTCAGAAATTGGTATATAGTCTAGGGTTGCCCTCGAAGATGATAGACGTCTGCATCGACAACTGCATGATTTACTGGGGAGATGATGAGAAGTTAGAAGAATGTCGATTTTGTAAGAAGCCACGATTCAAACCGCAAGGTCGAGGGCGTAATAGGGTACCGTACCAAAGGATGTGGTACCTACCAATCACAGACAGATTGAAAAGATTGTACCAATCTGAGGAGACTGCTGGAGG
>CAKOAT010655154.1:114086-178294 GCA_932364175.1 Eruca vesicaria subsp. sativa | reverse complement strand
CGCCATCACAGTCACAGCCGGCAACCAACTATGGAGAGGATTTGCCGAGCCAGGACGACGTTTTGTTCAGTCAGCAATTTCACGACCAGCATCCGTAGTTTCTTTTATTTTTATTTGTATATTATGAATTTAAAAACTTATTGTATATTATCTAGTTATTTATAAAATATTTTGTTTTTTTTATTTTTATTTATAATTTGATTTTTTTTTTATTTTTAAAAAATAAATTAATTATTTGTAATTATTTTTTTAATAGGAAAAAAACATTTCCAAGCAAAATCCTCGTAAAATATTCCAAGTAATATCCTCGTAAACAGTTCTAGTAATTTCCTCGTAATGTATCACTACGACCTTACGAGGAAACGTTTACTACGAGCTTACGAGGAAAGCTTACGAGGACCTTACGAGGAAAATATTACCACGCCTTTACGAGGAAAGCTTTCCTCGTAAATTCGCTACGACCGTACGAGGAAAATGGCTTTACGATGAACGTGTTTCGAGGAAACGCGTTTCCTCGTAAGTTCCTAGTAAAAGGCCATTTACTAGGAACTAACGAAGAAAACCCGTCCTAGTAATGGACGAGTTTTCTTGTAGTGAGTTTTTCTAAGCTGAAGTTGATAAAAAACTATCTACGATCTACTATGTCACAAGAGAGGTTGAATGGGTTATCAATGATATCAATTGAAAAATATATGGTTGATAAACTTGATTACGAAAAGATTATGAACGAATTTGATGGAAGAAAAGCTAGAAGATCTGTTTTTCAGAAATAATATTTTATTGATATATTATAAGTTGTTGTCATTTTTATATTTTGAATAGTATTTTAATATATTAAATTATTTTATAAGGGCCACATTTTTTCTTCATGCTTTAAGCCACCAAAATATATGGGACAGCACTGAAAACCATTCTTCTGATTTACAATTTTGATTTCACGGGTTGCTTTATAACTTGGGAAATTTGCCAAAAGAGGACTAAAAAACACAACTATTGTCCCATTAGAATAAATTTCATGATTCATGTCCCCTTAGAATAAACTATAATGAAAATCCAATTTAGTCCTTAGTATTTAAATTTTTAAAATTTTCAGAAAGCCGATATATATTTATAGTATGAGAGCATTAACAATGAATGACAATGACTCTGTTGGTAAACTACCTCTACTTTCTCCCTCTAAACCTGGGTTTGAACCTCCTGGTATACAAGTATTTTTTTTCATTCGAAGCTCTGAATATTGATTACCGATTTACAAAAAGGTTTTTTTAGGGATTTTGTACGAAAATTAACAATGCAAATCATAGGGTTTATCAATCGTTGACAGTGTAAGTTGAATCAGAGAGCAATACAATATCATTTAAGTTTGAAACAGTGACAAAAAACCATATCCTAAACTCCTATCTCTTATTTGAATCTTTGTACTTTGTTAGAAATAAATACTATTTTATAGTTTTGCAGATTTTAAAGTTAATAAAATAATAAAATGTAAATGTTATATAGTAATCATCTTTTAAAAGAACAAAAATCATGTTACAAAAATGTTGGTAAATCCATACCCTAAACAATAATGAAACCCTAAACCCTGCCTGAGTAACGAAAAATTAAAAAAAATGTTGTTACTACTGGGATTCGAGCCCATTACCTAATGGATCTTTTTCCATATTGTATTCCACTGACCTAAAGCGAACTGTTGCTTTGTGTGGATGAAAAAAATATTTCTTCTTCCTTCCTCTATCCTAATTTGAGAGTTACTTACGTATAACATCTACCCTAATTTGGCCACTTTTCCTCATCGTCTTTCTTTCTTCTTTTCGAGAAATATGACGAACATGAACAACATTGAAGGAATCCCTCGCAGATGCTGGTGTGGGAGGGGGATTGTCACTTACGTTTCAAAAACAGATGAGAATCCATACCGACGGTTCTTCAGATGTGAGATTGCTTTACAGGTAAATGTCATATATAAATATTTATCAATTCTTCTGTGTTGAGACTTAATTTGTTTTATGTTCCGAATCAGAGAAAAAAAGAGCAACATCTTTTTAAGTGGGTGGATGAGGCTCTGTATGAAGAGATTTAAAAGATGGATGACCATCAAGCGTTCATGGCAGAAGAAATTGAAGATCTGCGTGTTTCGTTGAAGATGGTGGAAGAAGAAGTTATGAAGCATAAAGCCTCTCGAGATGTTGGTTGTGTAGGATCCATTCTCAGTATTTTATGTCTCTGTTCCAAATTTGATTGATATTTTGTAATGTTTTTCTATTTTTATCTACATTGAATAAGAACAAGTAATGGATTTCTAGTGTTATTGACATGTTTCAAAGACATCTAAATTCAATATAAATCAAAAACACTGCTAAAATCAACATGAAACGGATCATGAATATGAAAGATAACTTGCAGAAAAACAAAAAACAGAGGTTTATGCATAAAAAGCATTCAAAAAACAGAGGTTTAAATGAAAGAAGAGAGACCCACGTTCAAGGGAAAATATATTAAAAAAAGAAATAAAAATATTTAGAGAATATTTACTTTCAGATTTTGCTAGATTTTCGGATGGTGGCTCATAAACCGTTGGTAGAAGATACATTCTACCAAATTTTCCATTAGTTTAACCAGTGGAAACGTAATCCCACGGGCCTAGACAAAACATTAAAATTAAGAAGATATGTTCTGCCAAGGTAGACGCAAGGGTCTTTATTATATGTTATGTTCTACTAAAACTGCATAACAAAGAAGGAATGTCAGTTATCATATTCTTCAATCATAGATGTATATGTTTTTGGTGTATTACGCATTTCTTTAGATGGATTAGTTGTTAGTAGATTGTACACTCTAAACAGCCGTAGATGGTAGATCTGATTTACTACCCGATTTATCCAATTTTTGAAATTACTATTCCAAACATTTTTCGAATCTAAAAATATTTTTCATATATTCACATGCTACTCTATTTCATGTTGTATATTTTTTTTCTCAATTTTTTACCTTGTAAATTTTTTACTTTGAATTTTTATATACAAAAAGGGTAGCGAAGGTCCAAAAGTACCAAAATTTGATTTTATTCTAAGGGGACAATAGTTGTGTTTTTCGGTCCTCTTTTGGCAAATTTCCCTTATAACTTCTGTATCTGCACCAATTAATTATCAACAGATTTTGAGAAAACGTATATCTTGATTGATATAGCAGAATACAACTGCTTTAAAAGCATATTGTGGCTGTCGGGTTTGAATTTCACTGGGAAGATATGGATACTGTCATGGGGATTCTAGAGAGATTAGTCGAACCTCAAAGATTTTGCTGCACATCTTCCAAAATTCACAGGTAAACATAACTGCTAACGAGTTCACATAAAACTGATTTTGCAAAATCTGGGTAAAATTCAAGAAACAATCTTTGTATTTTCAAGTTTTGAGATTATTTTAGTTTGCGGCAGACATGTATGAGAACTCAAAACTTTAAAAAGAATATAAGAGCAATCAAAAAAAAGTTTGGATGAAATATGTTCCAACCTGGCGAACTGAAACATCTTAGTAGCCAGAGGAAAAGAAAGCAATAGCGATTCCTTTAGTAGCGGCGAGCGAAATGGGAGCAGCCGAAACCGTAAAACGGGGTTGTGGGAGAGCAATAAAAGCGTCGTGCTGCTAGGCGAAGCGGTTGAGTGACGCACCCTAGATGGCGAGAGTCCAATAGCCAAAAGCATCACTAGCTTATGCTCTGACCCGAGTAGCATGGGGAACGTGGAAGAGTCGTTAAGCCGAGAAATCTCAAAATTTGCCTTCTCATCAAAAATAAAGAAGGTTCTTTAGAGTAAGGTTGGTAGAAGTTGTAGACGAACGGATTGGATAGAGTTGCGAAATATATGACGATTCAGAATTTTAGGTAAACAATAATTTTGTTTACATTTTAATTTTTACAAAATAATTTTAATCTTTTTTCTGTAATTAATTTTGAAATTTCTTAATTTGCTTTTTAAAGTACTTCTAACAACAATTTAAAAGAAGCATTACATCCAAATTTTTATTTTGTTAAATTAAGTATTTTTAACTCAGTGCAAAATCATTGAATAAAGTTAATAAATCAATATAATAATTTATTTTAACTGAAATTATGATAATAATCATTTTAGAACAGTAAATTGATTGGTGCGTAGCACCGGGTAACTACTAGTATTATATAATCTTTTAGTTATGTAACATGTTGGGTTATTACTTATTAGTTTGGTTCGGTTTAAAAGTGAACCAATCCAAACCATTCGGGTGGAGTAAAACATGAATCAATTGGATTATGTAAAGACGGTTTGACTTGGGTCAGTTTAACTTCAGTTGAGTTGGTGTTCGGTTTGTTTCTTGGGAAAAATGTTCTTTTGGGCTAAAAAACACATGCATTATCCTTTTAGGCTAAAACTAAATTTGTGCCGTTTTTGCCTATAATTTCCTTTCTATTTTCCGAATTAAATAAAAAGAAATATTTTTGAACACCAAAATATTATGAAAAATATGAACAGTTGAAGAAATACTTATACCAATATAGTGATATTTTGGGTCCTAAGACTTGTTAGATAAAAATTTCAGTTTTTTTTCTTCTACGATGGCAATTTTTAGGTTCTATAAATCGAAGTCCATATTATGTTTATGAAACTACTTTTCTTAGAATTAGTTATGTACTTAAATGTAAGTTATCTAAATATATTTTGAAAATATATTCTACGATTAATCTATATCTCTAAATTTTTTAGAATAAGCAAAATCTATAATCGTCTCAGAATCTAATATATGTAAAAATAGAGTTCAAACACTTTAACTGTTTTTTACATATAGTAGAATACATCTTCAGAGATAAGTATGAATAGTTCCGAAAACATGGAAAGTGAATTTATGAAAATATTTGAAAATATTATCTTTCCATATTTACAATAATCAAATTTTTGAACAATAAATAAAAAAATCGTGGTTACGCCTTCTTCAAAATATTATCTTTCCATATTCCCTAGATAATTTGGGGATTTTCCCCTTTTCTATCTTAAAACATATATATTTAGTTTTAAATTTTAAATTAAGTTAACCTTAAGAGTATAATAGGCAAATCAAATTGCTTTAGTCTAATGGAACAATTATATATTGGAATTAATCTAATGGAATAATGTTATAATTTTTATCCAAAAAACAAATTTTCCGTTCTTCTTTTGCCCACCCACTCTTCAAAGGCAACCTCCTTTCTTAAAATCCTCGAGCCACCTCAAATCTATCTCATGATTAAAAACAATTCAGGTCAAACAATCTAGTCAACCTTCCATTATCATTGTAGCTATTTCCTTGTTTTTGGTCAAACAATTTGCTACTTCCTATATCAAGGAAAAGGAATATTAAGGATAGGATGAAGAAAAAATATATTTTATAAATACATGGTGGTTGTTCATGACCTCTCACATGCAAAAAGTAAAAAAAACATATTCGAAACAAAAAAAAAGATCAAAAGATATGGGTGCAAAATGGAACTCAATGATTGCAATAGTCTTTGTGGTGGCTATGATAATGGCAATGGAAAATGTCAGCGGAGAAACATTGCGACAATGCCGTGAAGATTGCATTCAAGGTTGTGCCACCACCGGCGCGCTTCCGTCCAAATGCCTCCAGAATTGTTACCGTGGATGCCCTTGGCTTACAACCAACAAAAGGTATCGTTTTTAATGATTTTTTGAAAAAAAAAGATGATCTTTTTTTTGTTGAAATATATCAAAACAAATGTATATTTATGATAATTGAGATATTTTCAAACTATAAAAAATGCATGTCCTCTTTTTTATTAACGAATATATTTTGAGATTAAGTTTTAATAATATGACTACGATTCAATTTCAAGTGAACAACTGATTGCTTAAAGCCGTAAATTATCGAATAACTTTTTTATTTTAAAAGTGGAAATATTGTGAATAGCCCGAGTGAAAATTTGATCTGATTGAAATATCTGTCCGATCAAATGTGATACAAAATGTTGCTTTCCATCTATATAATCACAATGTTTTTAACAAATAACAGTTGGTATATAGTCCTCAAGAGAATTATTTTGGAAATACATGATATTATTTTAGACATATTATATATTTGTATCACTTATATATTAATTGAGAAGAATTACAACATTTGAAATAGTCATGTGTCATGATTACAATGATTCTTAAATGTCACAATGATTCTTAAATATCTTAGAAAAATAGGTTGGTCAATCTAAACATATATTATATTTTTTTATTAAACTAACTACCAAATTAATTACTAGTGTAGAAAACAATACTCTCATTTTTTTTCTTTAAATAAAAGTTACGAAATTACCTAATATTATTCATATATATATATATGACAATTAATAATATTAAATATTTGATAACATATTTTGTATCCTCCATTACTTTTGTTTAATTTATATTATTAAAATAAATTAAAAATCATATTAAACATTAATTAAAATATTATATTTTTTCTTCTATGTTATATTTTGAATTTCTTAAAACGACTATAAATTACTAAAACTGTTAAAATCCCACATTAGAAATTTTGTGATCAACAGTTTAATTTTTTGTTATAACAAGATAAAACTGATCATAAAATCATAAGAATATGAAATCTTATTTAATAGATATTCAAATTATACATATATACAGATATACATATATTACTATCGTTTAAACTAAACACTATGCCATATAAAAATACATAAATATTAAAACTTGCATTAAAAGTATTAAGACATTCATATTTTAATTTTGAAATTTGCATCAGATTTTAAAAATGACTATAAATTATTAAAACTATTGAGAATCTCAGGTTGAAAATTTTGTAATTAATGGTTTTAATATTTTTGCTACAGAGATATAAAAATATTAATAAAATCACATGAGTTAAAAACCTAAATTAATAAATATTCATACTAAAATATACTGTATATCCAGGTCAATATCATTTAAATTTACTTACTATTAAACATTATTATAAATAAACAAAAGTGATTATTTTTGATTTTTTTCAAAATTTAAAGTTTGCTACTATTTTATAGAATTGATCATAAATTAAGTATATAATGGTATTTTTACTCTCTGTAGTGGGAATGAAGGCATAGAAGAAATAAAGCCATGAAACAGTAATGGACTCTTGGGAGTTTTAAATTACTTCTACTTCTATTATATCCTTATGGCATCAACTGTGTAATCCTATTAAATAAATAAAAATAACAGTTTAAAATTACTATTTCTTCATACATGGGATTACAAGAGGGAAAGGAAACATATGATTTGAATAATAAGTACCATAAAAAATTTAGGCGTTTCAATCTTGTTGGAACTTAGCCAGTTCTTCGTGGAGGGCTTCAACATTTTGTTTCAAAGGTTTCTTATAGGCAGAATGATGTAGGAATGGTTTGTCTCTGATACCTATTGTTGCAGCGGCTGTGACATATAAATATATGGTCGTTGATCCGATAGGATACCGACACAAAGGGAAGAGTGATCCAAAAAGGATGTCGATCTTTTTGTCTTCTTGACTACGTTGATTCTTTCAGATTCAGAAATACATTAAACAAGGCCGTGACATAAACATCTCTTTCTTACCAATTCTCCAAAATATTAATATTAATATGAACTAGAGTTTGATTTATTCACCCGCACAAGTGTTTCTTTCTTGAGTTATTCTTAGGTTCACCCCTTAGGGTGAACCTCTAGGTTCACCAACCAATAGGATGGTGTTGTTTCATATTTGATATCTTTTTTAAAAGGAAATAAAATCTTGTTAAGTTATATTATATTTTTAAAATAAAAATACAAAAAATAAATAAAAATAATAATATTAAAAAAACGAAAATAAAACTTAAAAAAATATTTAATACTAAAACCCTAAACCCTAAACCATAATCCTAAACCCTAAACCCTAATACTAAACCCTAAACCCTAATCCTAAACCCTAAACCCTTGGGCAAATTATAAACCCTTTGGAAAAATCTTAACCCTTGGGTAAATTAATACTAATCAATTATACTGTTTTTATTTATTTTTATCTTTTTTATTTTAAACACATGTTTTTATTTTAAAGATATATTAAAAGATTTTTTGTTTTAAATCGTATTTTGCAATTATTACTGTTTTATCTTTTATTTTAACACATAATATAATGTTAAAATATATTTTTAAAGAATATATTTCGTTTTTTGTAAATATTATTATTCTTATTTATTTTTTTCTAGTTTTATTTTAAAAACATAATATAACTTGACAAGATTTTGTTTCCTTTTTTAAAAGATATCAAATATTAAATAACACCATCCTATTGGTTGGTGAACCTAAAGGGTTCACCCTAGGGGGTGAACCCAAGAATATGTGTTCTTTTAATAGAATAGTTATATATAAATTTTCACAACACAAAAATATAATGATTGCATAGACTTACGTCTGTATGAGTGTTTGTTTTCAATTTGTAGTATATAACATTTATGATATATCAACAGTTTTTAATTTTCTATAATTTGCTTGTTGCTCATATTATGAAAGAATATTAAACCAATCAAAATTATATGTTATATCATCATCAATTAATAATTTTTAACTACATTAACAATTTTGATGTATTTATCTATAAATTAAAACACCAATTAGAATGTTTATGTATTTTAATAATTTTTTTGTCAAATAAAATTTACTTATTTCATAATAAAATAGACAGATATTTATCTAATTTTTTAAACGCCAAAGAAATTATCCTCTAAGTTATTTTGGAGAGAATATTAAATTGAAATTTATTTGTTGTATCCTTATAATTTAAATATATAACATTTAAAGTTTGTATGTAATATTTTAAATAAACTTGTTTAATTGTATTGAAGAAGTTGGTTAGAGAATGATGATAAATTTAGATAGAGAATAATCTAACAAAATAAATGATTTGTAATTAATTAACTAATAATAATTAATTCAATACCATAAATTATAATCCTTAGGATGAAAGAAGTGTTATTTCTAAAAACTACTTCAGTTTTATTAAAATAGATGAAACAAAAGCATCATCTATCCCCCTATACATTAAAAGAGAAGTCACTTTAGTGATTTCTCGACACGTGGCACCCATAGAGGGCTTGTAGGATTAATTCTCTTAATCTTAGTGGTTCATTTTTGTAAATATATTTTCTATTTTTTAATTCAGCGCTAAAAGTAATTTGATAACAAAACTATCGACGTTTCCAAACACTCCAAATTTGTTAATTACTTTTAATGACTTACCTTATTTTAATAATACATACGTTGCACAAGTTGTAACTTTCTTTAATCTATTTCAATTAATTTTTAAATCTATCAAATATAATATTTCATATTAAATGTCTTACCTTATTTAAAAACTACATTACTTGCACAATAATGAAATTAAGCCAAGAATATTAATTGGTCGATCACTAATAATTTACTAACCTTACTAATAATTAATACATGTATTAATAATTTTCCTTATTAGATATTACATGCGCAAGAATATAAATTAATAAAACATGTATTAATAAATTTCCTTATTACAAATACGGAAAAAAATTCACTCCTGATATCATATTGATTACATTGTTTAGTGTGATTTATCGATTTGTATCTAATTAGGTTGTTTGTTATTATTAACTTACCTTATTAATATTGAATATACGATTTCTAATATATAGTTTCTATATACAGTGTCTCATATGATTAATCGTATAGAATATATAATATTCTCAATAATTTATTAGAGAATATTATATTTATTAGCTTATCATGCAAGCTAAATCATTGAGAAACGTCCACCAATTTACTATATATAAGACATTAACAGTAAGAGAAAGGAAGCCACTGAACTTTTTATTCTGAACTTTTTATGTTGATACTGTTTTTGTTATTTTACATCATTAAGCTTTTATATATACATATTTCATCAGAGCTGACTTTTCTTTTGGTTTATATGCAGATGCCCTATTATAACGATTTCACCATGATGCAGATAAATTTTTTTATCTTTTTATATGATTTGATTAATCGTAGATCTATTTGAATTATAATTTTTACTTTTTTAAATATGTTCATAGGTATTATTTTTCTATTTAATGATTGTTTGTTAGAGCTTAGAAGGAGAAGAATGCTTTCATTTGTATTTTTCTATTGGTTTTTAATTTACAATTTTAGTTTATATGCGCAGACCAACGATTATGACGTTTCCTCCTGTGGATCCATATGTACTTAAATCTTTCTTCACATTCATGTTATTCAGAGACATGAACATTACAAATGATCATTCATCCAAAACACGTAAACTACAATGTAAATTTCATGCTTTGTTACCATTTTTCAGTTTGTTTCAATAGCGATATGCAAATTCAATATTATTTTCGTCTTGATAAAATTTAGAAATGTATTAAATTATTTTATATTATACAATTGCTAAAAACAAAATTACAATCTTTTGCAGGTTTCTACAGGATTTTTTATTCATAATTGTTCTTCTTATTTTATATTACTTATGAATTATATTTAAACTTTTATCACATTTTCTATGGGATTTTGATATCTATGAGATTTTTATCACATTTTTTAATACGTCACTGTCTTCTGTATATTTTTCTTACATTTGTTTTTTTTTTAATAGTTAACTTTTATTAAAAACATACTAATGATGTTAATTTTTTTTTACTTTAGTTAACTTTCGTTTGTTTTATTCTTATATACTTTTTGTGACTTTTTTAGTTTTTATTTTCAGTTTAATATTGAATTTAGTTCACATACTTTATGTGTATATATTTTAAAACATAATTTTTCTTTTAAAAAATTAAGCGACAAAGAGCCTAATTAAACCGATCCAAAAACAAACCGAACTGAATATAACTTGAACTGGACATAAACTACATCGAACCAAACTATATAAGGTTTATTTCAGTTGAAAAAAATATATTAAAACCGAACTAAACAAACCAAACCGAAAAAGTAACGATTTGCCCACCCCTACTGCATTCTAGAGATTTGTGCAAATCTTGTCTCATCATTGAAACTCTCACTTGTTCTACTAACTCCCACATTTGAATTTAATAGATACTCATGTCACAGCATTATACTATATTTTTATACCCGTACAAGGTGCGGGTGGGTCACCTAGTTACTATTAAAATGGCTTATTCTAGCCATATTAGAGTGTCCACATAGACACTTTAAATCAACCAATCAAAAAGTCTCTATCGGCCACATCACCGGTCCTTCCGTGAAAAGGATTTGGTTTGACGGTTCTGTGACTTCTGTCGAAGCAAACTCAAATCCTTAATAGCATAGAAGGCAATCGATTCGCTTCCAAGACTCCATCTTCTCTGTTTCACCTCCTCCTCACTTTGAATGCCTCTTTTACTCATATCCCTCTTGACTCCCTTTGTTTCTTGGCTTATATAATCATACTCCAAATCTTTGATCCACACAAGATCCATTCATGGCTATCAAAACGGCGAAGCAAAGCAGATCAGGAGGCTCATCCCTTCCGACAACAGAGATCTTAGTTTCATAAAGAGAATGGATTGTTGCCCTAAGGAGCAGCTGAAGAACTGGAGCATGGAGTCCTTTACAATCGGATCCAAATCTAACAGCTCTGAGCAAAAGGGTCCGACGGGTTGAGAGCCGAAAGGGAAAGAGGCATTGGTTGAGAGCCTCGACTCTGGCGTACATGGTATGATGGAAGGAGGAAGAACAGTGGCAGAAGTCTCATCGGTGGAGAGGATCTCATCGATTTCTCGGAAGAGACCAGAGGCGGTGGCGAGGGAGAGGAGAGACAGCGAGCGTATGACTGTAACGAGCGTTTGATTTTTTTGCGAGGTAATTAAACTCTCTCAGGTAATTTACAATCGCTTCCTCGGTTCCTTTCATAGTTCTACATGTTAGAAGTTTCAAGAGTATTTTTAGGGTTTCGAGATACTAAATCTTTGGGAAATTAAGTGAAAGGCTGTGTTCCTCTGCAGGAAATGGGGATCTCAGGAGTAAGACATTTCACAAAGCTTTTAAGTGATTGGTCTGCTTCTCAAGGATATTGCTTGTATGTATATATTTCTCTCTGTATATGTCCTTTTGTATTCAATCGTTGGCTCAAGTTTTGTGTTTTTAATCCGTTGTTGATGTTTATACAGGGGGATTGGGAAGGGCTCACGAGACTCATGGACCATGCCTCTTCTTGATCAAGTAATATATATATATGACATGTTTCAAGAATGGTGAACTTTGAATGAGTATAAACATCTAATCTTTTTTTGTTTCTCTTTTTTTTGTGCAGACAGCTGTTGTATGCGAGAAGGTAATATCAACTGCATAAGGTTTTTTTTTTTTGCCTTTGAAGATTCAATTCATAATGTATGTATTTGACACTAATACAGGTGAAAAGTATGACTGAGCTGAGTGATGGTTACAGCATTGTGGGCCTTTCTCAGGGTAACATGATTGGTCGAGCTCTCATTGAGTTTTGCGATGATGCATTCCCTGTATGTTCCATTAACACATGCCTGTGTGTAATGTTTAATGTTTTCTCTGTAATGATTATTATTATTGGTTAATGTAGGTTAAGAGTTTTGTATCGGTAGGGGGATCTCATGCTGGCTCTGCATCTATTCCTTTTGTGGTGTAAGTTACTATCTTCCCTCCAAAAGTTTGGTTTCTTCTGTCATAAACACCGAGCTTTTTTGTAAACATTTTCTTGAATTTTTTGTAGGTTCTTACGACTAGACTACCCATTGTGCAGTTTGTGTCGTGCCAACATGCTACGGAATTTAAGCCTTCCTTGGAGAATCCAGATCACTTCGAAACGTTGGCTGTGGCAGCGATGTGCGTGCAGGAACAGCCAAATCTAAGGCCTGTCGTTGCTGATGTTGTCACTGCACTCACTTACCCCGCCTCTCAAAAGTTTAATCTTATGTCTCAGCCAGTCCAAGGCTCTCTTTTCGCTCCTGGGACTCAACCTAGATCAAGGAGGGCCTGAACACAAATCCTTAGACCCGCAATGTTGTGAGCACTGATTTCAATTTGCCTGTTTCTGCTGGTAAGTCCAAGCTTGGGAAAAATCAGAACACTAAAGATCGTTCACTATTCTCACATGTTATCCACTGCAACAAAGGAGGAAGAAACTCTGCTCATTTCACTATTTATCCAAGGAAAGGCGAGACCTGGGATCTATTCAAGAACTGGGATATTAACAGGTCTTCAGAGCCAGATTCTCACCGCATATATGTGAAGTGTGGGCGATATACAGATTCTGGAATGGTTACCTTGAAAAAACCTATGATGAACATGTCATTGTGGAAGTTCTTGATGACGCCTTAGACTTTAAGGTTTTAGCGTCGGAGCCTGCGTTGCAGTTTAATGAAGATAAAGAGAGGAGGAGAGTTTTTAAAGCAGCTGAGAGTAGGCCACTTGATTTTAATGATGGGGGTGACGTGATATTTACAATTCCACAGACGAAAGTGCTCAGATTCTCTCATCAGATTGCTGTTTCAACAGAGTTTAAAGAACTTTGTGAACTTGATTCTCCTGCAGTGAGGTTTCAAGAGCATTGAGCAACGGTTGTGAGAGAGTATATGTTCCTTTATATTAGCTTCTGGTGGGTTATGACTAAAGGTTTGTTCTTGCTTTAAGATTTTAAACCCTTAAAACTTTAAGACTTTATCCATGGTTTATTAATGTTTTTCTTTTGTTGGTTCAAATCTATGGAAGTTTATGAGTCTTGAGATCGTGGCTAAGGAAAGATCATTGGTTTGGATTAGACTGAGAAACTTACTGAACTTTCTACATGTTTATTTACTGGTCACTTGATTCGATAGTAGTTCTCTGTTCAGTGTCTGTCAAGCTCTCCTTGCATATATGAGCTTTGAGCTTACGTATTCTAACCCCTTAAACCGATTCCGAACTGTCTTTTAAAAAAAACTAGGATGGGTTTTAAACTAAGCATGAAAGTAATTATTAAGAGTTGTTTGTAGATATGTGTAAGAAGGAGATCTCATATAGAGGCCAGTTTGTAATGTTGTTATACATGGATCTACACATGTAATTTTATGTGGCAGTTGCTTTCGAAATGTGACAATATTTCATTATATGGTATTTGAGTAAATTATCTCTCTTTTTTTTAAAAGACTAATCAGTAAAAAGAGTTAACTGTATTTAAATTATTTGACTGTATTAAATTATCTGATCCTCTATAATCTATATAACTTTTGTTTTCACGCTCATGGTAATAACTTTTTGTTAAAGAAAAAAAAAGAGAACCAAATTCGTTAGTATTTATTTTTAAGGGAAGTTTACTAATATGACTCAAATTAATCTAGTAATTACTAGAATAATTCATAAAAGTTTAAAATTACTAAGTTTTTTTTATTGACCAAAGTGCCCTTGTTTATAGTTGTGACTAAAAAGTAATATTACAAAAGTGCCATTTATATTTTGAAAAAAATCGTCGATGGCAGATTTATTTATGGAAAAAACAAATCTATCGGTATATAAATCTGTTAATTTAAACTGTTGTTAAATTTAAATCTGTCAAGTACTTGGTGGTAGATTTTAGATTCACGGCAGATAGTTTTGAGGTGGCCAGTTTCTCTCGCTGATTTATGGTTGTCAACAGATTTATATGTTTTAGTCTGCCGACTGGTGTAGCCATTTTTTTAAAAATTTCAGTTTTCTTTTGGATAGATTAGATTTTTAAGGCCAATTTAAATTTACGTAGGACCGACTTTAAATGGATAATAGACATAAATATTAATGGCCGATTTGTTTAGCCGATTTATATTCGTAGTCGACTTTTGTATTCATTTGGTGGTAGACTTTTTAAATTTTCATCTTTGACGGCAGACTTGTAATTTAATTTTAATTACTAGATTGGGCCATACTTATTATACCAGACATATCCACTCGAATTTTTGGTTAATTTCTCATAAATTTTGGTTTACTTTGTATTGATTCTGGTTTAGATTAATTTTGGTTTAATTAATTTTTAAATTTGGTTTAAATCAATTTAACCTTTTGGTTTAACAATTTTTGGTTTAACTTAAGTCACATACCACGTTAAAAAGTTAGAGCTTGCCTTCTCTTTTTGTCGTCTTCTTTCTGTTGCCTCTCACACAAGAACACGTGTTCCTGGTTCATGGTGATTTAAGCCATATTGATTGGAGGATAATGAATCACATAATTCTCATCTCTGGGAAATGAAAAGTTGAGAAAACAAAGTAGTTATTTGAAGTAGATAATGAGAGAAGTAGCATATTAGTTACTGCGAATGAAGAGATTCAATTTCAAGATTTTGTGAAACTCATTTTTTTGAGGATTACGTAGTTGATTTTGCAGAAAACTATTTGGAACTGAGGTATATTTTTCTGAAAACTATTTGGGAGACATCTCATCATCACCCTTCAAGGCTTAAAGTAAATTAGTAAAAAATATCAGAGAAGTATGAGACAATTTCTCCGGCACATTCTTCTCTTTATCATATTATTATGGCTTTAGTAGCAAAAATCATTACACGATTGTACATTCTAGCAGAAAAAAAAACAAAATGTATAACATTACATCTCTGTATATTATTAGTATTATTGTTTGAGACCTGTTATAAAGAGTTTCATAAAGTACAAAATGTAAATCACTTCCAGTTGTTGGAAACAATGTCAGCTAAATCAACAACTCTCTGTGACTAACCCCATTCATTATCATACCATACAATCACCTTAACCATATCATCTCCCATAACCATAGTGAGTGTAGAATCAATGGGTGACGACACATCCGAGCATCTGAAATCAACTGACACAGGAGGCTCATCGCAGACTTTGAGGATACCTTTAAGCTCTTTCTCTGTGGAGTCTGTGAAAGCAGTGTTAACTTCCTCTGCAAAAATCTTTTTGGTGACCTGCAGACTGAGATCAACCACACACGTTTGGTGTCAGTACACAGTACACGGAGAGCGATCCGGTTGAGTTTTCCTTTGAGGTTAGGGAGAATGAGAACCACTGCTTTAGCTGCTCATGTAGATGTTGGAAAATCTCCACAAGGCATAGACATGTTGAGGCAATGCGTAATCTATCGAGACTAAAAGACCAACCAATACTTGCTCCACATCTTCACCTCCATCCAGAACCTCTAATCTTCCTGTTTACACACGTATTGTTGTACATCAGAGATTCTTAAGAAAGAGCAAACTCAAAAAAATCAGTAACTGATTTGGTTTATTTGTTCGACTAACCAGGAAAATACAGAGGATGATGAGGCCACTCTGTTGAAAGTCCAAGCACTTGCCTGACCTGAAGGAGGCACATATGAATACAGAGTAATTAAGTGAATATTTGCATATTGTACAGAGCTTAATGCAAGGTATCATTATACAAACTCATAAAGATCAGACTAACCTTTCCTGGTCCATTTAGAAGAACGGGTTTGTGGGATGACGCTTCTTATGGTCTCTGTTTGTACCGAGTTCGGTCGTGTATCAGTAAAATGAGTGACGGGACTCGTCGGTGGGTTATTACAAAGGTGCGAATCTAAATGAACCGAGTGAACAGGGGGTTTTATTTATAAACGGAGAGAGTACAGAGAGAATCCTGGCGTCCGGAAGCCGTGCCGAGATTCGGTTTTAGTCGGTAAAGACAACGAAATAAATCTAGCCACTTGCTCTAGTCTATGCCGCCGTCCCAGTTTCTAATTTCGGATCCCTCTCTTGTGTTGCCTCTCTCCCCTTTTATAGCTCGAGCTCTTCGGTCTTAACCTAGGTCGCTCTCGGTTCATGGGCCTCCAGTATTGGGCCTGTTGTCGGCTCAACAATCCGCTTTCATACTCGTACGGACGCCACTCGGGTTTGACTTCAACTGTTGCCGGGCCGAGTGTGATTTCTCGTGGGCCTTGAAGGGCAGGTACGGCCCACCTCCTACAGTAAGTCCCCCCAGTCTATTGACGATCGGTTGACGAGTCAATAGACTGATTCGGTGAGGTTTACGGGAAAGCATACTCGGAATGTGGAGGGAGACCTAGGAAGTCCTTCCTTTAGGCGAAGGATTCGTGGACCAGTCGGGACGAATTTGAACGCGTTGTTGATTTCATTCGGCCCCCGAACGGAGGTGATGATCGTGCTATTTACTCGGTTTCCGCCGAATAAGGTTTCTGACGATTTACTCGGTAGTCGAATAGAGAGTCGATCGCGTCGTTCACTCGGCTTTCATTGACTGAGGTTTCCGATGTTTTACTCGGTAATCGAGTAGAGTGTCAATCGCGTCGTTCACTCGGCTTTCATTGACCGAGGTTTCCGATGTTTTATTCGGTAATCGAGTAGAGTGTCGATCGAGTCGTCCACTCGGCTTTCGTTGGAAGGGAATGTGAATCGTCGCTAATGATGGGCTTCTTTATATCGGACTCAGCCCATTAAGGGCGGAATATGAACAGTCGCGATGATAAAGCCCATCTAGGTTTTCGTAGACCTAATAAATGCTGCACTGAGATCCGCGCCCTGCTTCTCCTATATATACCCCTCCTGTTTTCACTTCTTTTATTCTTCTCCGCGAAATCAGGTATCCTCTCTCCCTTCTCTCTACTTTCTCTCTCTAGATTGTTTGTAAGATATATACGTATTGCCGGTCACGATGTGTCCTCGAAAGCGATTGACTCGGGAAGAGAAGGGGAAAGATGTAGCGCGAGACGAGACAACCGGCGAGCCGCTTGATGACTTTGAGTTAGAACATCGGAGGGCGCTTCGCGACTCGGCTAGTCTTAACACTGTGCAAAGACTTCTTGTAGTTGACTCGGAAAGAGAGTTAAGGGGAGAGGCTGCTGGTAACGAGGCTGCCGAGTCACTCGGTGTCCCGATTCTGACTAGGAATCCCCCAATGCAGTCCGCTCGGATCAACGTCCGGGATCGCGCTACTCGAGCGTCGGGTGAGACTCGGACATCGGATCCTTCCGGACGTACTCAAGTCGTTGCCAGTCCTCCTCCAGTCCCGACTCGTTACTTGGGAAATGGCGTCTTCGAGCGGGGTACAGAACTTCCGTCAAACGTAATCCGCGAGCGCGGTACTTATTCCAACCGGCGCATAATGTCGACGTGGTCTACATCTACTCGGATTGAGAACCTGCTAAAGCGTCTCGATGCCGTTGGGGTCACGTACCTGATGCCGACTGATAATCAGAGACCCTGGGCGCCCCCGATGGGATATCAATGTGTGTACGAGGCGTATTTTGAAAGGGACACGCGACTCTGGTTCCCGATCCCGAGACTCTTGACTTCCTATGCGGCTCGTCGTGACCTTGCTATAAGTCAGTTTGTAAACGGCGCATTCCGCTTGATGGTTGCGCTGCTGGTGATGTCAGCCGAGCTCGGCATTGTTCTTTGTCCCCGAGCTTTCGAGGAACTGACCTCGATCAAGCCGTTGGATGATGACTTCTTCTCCATCACGATGAGACCGAGCTACAATGTGATCACAGGGCATCCGACGAAGACCACCAATTGGCAGCGTTACTACTTCTTTGTCAGATCTGACGAGTTTTCGTTTGTCGATCCCCCGGATGTCGGGTCGCGAGTGTTCTGGAATTGGCATGCTGGTAGATAGTTACTCTTTTTCTTGTAAACGCGTTCTCGCATACTTACCGACTCCCTTGTTATTGTGCAGTGAATCATCCGTATCTGACAGGAGTTCCAGGCTCGTTCTACGATAACGCCCGAGCGTTGGTTGAACTCGGACATCTTCGGTGGCCCGAGATAAGCGAGGAAAGGATACGTCGTTGGCTGAACCGCATAGACGACGGTAAGGCTCTTGGTTCTTCATCACTATCTGCCTCCCTTTTTATTCATATGTGCCCTGCGCCTAACACCCTTGCTTGGTTGCGCATCTGGTATAGGTACGTGGGACTCAAGGTTACCGTGTAAAAGTCGGACTGACAAGAAACGGTCAGTGCTCTTCACGAGGGCGGAGCAAAAAGCTATCAACCGGGCGCGAAAGATGAGAGGCATTCCGGACTTGTCTCAGGAGATAGAGGATGACGCGGAGCTGGGAGGAGCAGGACTTATGAACGTGCTGGATACGTTTAACCTTGACGGGTCTGAACCCGCCGACGCCGTTGTCCCTCCAACTGGCAATTCGCCAAAGGTGGGGTCAATCGATCCCGCAGAACCCAAAGATCGTCTTGATGGGGGAGTCGCTCAGGATCCCCCGATTGCCGAGACACAGGCTGTCTCCGATACTCCTTCTAAAAAGAAGAGGAGAAAAGAATCTTCCGAGGGACCGACTGGAGGGTCGAAACGGAGAATGGATGGTGATGGTCTCGGTTCGAAGCCAAGTGAAGGGATCAGTTCCGCCGCGGCTATGGAACAAGCCGCGTCTGACCAGCCTGCCAAGAAGAAAAGGAAGAAGAAGAGAGGGTCAACTGAGAAATCCATCGAGAGACCTGCTCGGGGGTCGACTGATGACGGTCCTAGCTCCGCGGCGGGGAACGTTTCTTCTGCGCGAGATGAGTTAGTCGAACACCCCCGAGCGGAAGAGACGATGACCACAGTCCAAGCGACCGACGAGACTCTTCCCGTTCTCCCGGGTGGCTTGGTGGGACAATCGTCTAAGTCCTCGTCTGGAGGAGGACTTGGAGGGAACGACAGAACGACGGTTATGCCGAATCCCGTCGCGGAGGCTCAAGGCGATATCCCTCCTCCGAGTTATATCCTTGGGACTTCATCTTCTCCGGTGGAGCGTCCGATTACTCGGCGGTTCAAGACCGTTTTTCCGGATAGGGTCTCCTTTTCGTTTGACGAGGCGTCTCAACTCATCTCTAACGGTCCTAGGTGTGCCGAGCTTGTCGGCCAGATAAAGGGGGGTCCTCGCGGCCTCCCTCCTGCAGATCAGTTGGTCTTTCCGAGCGCTTTCAAAGATGCTTCGCGAAACTTCTTGACTGTAAGTATTCGTCCCTTTCGGTTGGTTGGTATATTCGTGTGTCGGCTTTCTTCCTATCTCTAATTCATGCATTCGCCGAGTGTTTCAGGCTGGCGGCAGCTTTAATTTCCTTGTCGAGAAATACGATTCTGAACTTAAGAGGATGTATGCCGAGTCGGGCGAAGCCCGAGAGAAGGTCAAGGATGGGAAGAAGCGGATTAAGTCGCTGAAGGCTTCTTTGAAGCGGGTTGAGGCGGAGAAGGAGGAGGCCCTCCGTCTTGCTGAGGTCAAGTCGATGCGAGCTGAGGACATTTTGAGCAGGTTTAAGTCCATGAGGGATGCGGCTGCTAAAGTCGAGAAGGAGAAGGCCGCCTTGTTTTTGGATAAGTTCCGGTTGGAGCGCGAGAGGCTTGAACTTATCGAGGCACACGCTAAGGAAGCTGCTCGCTTGAGAGAGTCCCGAGTTTTCGAAGTTACCAAAGAGCGAGCCAGGGTGACTGCCGTGATGTGCACCAAGATGTTCATCAAAATGGAGCGGATCCGCAATCGGGAGGCTTCCTTTCCGGCGTTCGACGACACTCGGCTGCGTTACAGTCAGGCATTCGGTACTCGGAAATGCCTCGAGCTCCTACAGAAGAGAGGAGATCCGATTCCGCAGGAGAGGATCGAATACTTCCGTAAAAAGGAAGAGCATTGGTTTGCTGAAGCCGAGCGGTTGGACGTGGGTCCGTTGACGGAACCCGATGTGGAGGTATCTCCGTTTAATATAGAATCGGAATTCGTTGACCAAGACCTGCTTGACATGCTTGTGGCGGATTTCGAGAAAGAGCTCGCTGAGGGTCCGCATGGTTCCAACTTAAATCTGATAAGTCCGGCGGCCGCTACGCGCCTTCGTACTCCGAGACATTCGGTAGAAGAAGATGCCGAGGCATCCGCCACGGGATCGTCCCGGGAAGCCGGCGGCTCTGGTTCGGGAGGCTCAAGACGGAGGGGAAATAGCGTCGATAGTGACAAGGCAAGGCCTGACCCAGTAAGTCCGGAAGAGCAAGATAAGCAAGCGGATGCTTCACCGGGAGTCGGGGCGGGCGATGAGCGAGCCGAGGAGTGAGGACGGTGCATCTGCTGTCTTTTATTATATATTGTCCTTTGATTTTCTTTTGTAAGGTGTTAATACTCTAGCGAATTCGGACGTGTTTTTTTTTGTTTTGTTGGTTTAATCTCAAACGATGGTTCCCGAGTATTTATGTATATATATTATTTTTTCTTTTTAGAGTTAGCTCCGATTTGAATTATCGAACATTAGTCGAGTGACAGGTCGGATGTTTGGTTTCGAAACCGAACTCCTGATTATTGGTCGCTGGTTCGAAGTAATTCAAGTTTTGGGTACTCAATTTTTACTCGGGACAAATTGCTGGAGATATACCTTCGACCGTTCGAAGTAACCGGTCGGTTATCGAGCTAGGTCGGTGGATACTCGTACGCTGCTTCGGACGCTCGATTTCGAACTCGACCGTGTGCAGGTGGGAGTCAGTATTCTGTCCTTGAAGGTTAAGGTTTTCGATAGGTCANAATTCAAGTTTTGGGTACTCAATTTTTACTCGGGACAAATTGCTGGAGATATACCTTCGACCGTTCGAAGTAACCGGTCGGTTATCGAGCTAGGTCGGTGGATACTCGTACGCTGCTTCGGACGCTCGATTTCGAACTCGACCGTGTGCAGGTGGGAGTCAGTATTCTGTCCTTGAAGGTTAAGGTTTTCGATAGGTCATAAAGTTGTTCCGCCGAGTGTTTGGGTGGCCGTACCCTTTCTCGGGTACAATTATGAATATGAAAATAACCGTCTGTCCAAATGTAATAGCATCGGGTTCGTCTGATCAGGACTCGCTCACGCTTAGGAGGTAAGTATTCGTGCGCAGTCCGTCGCTCAAGTCGGCGAGGGCGCAAATATTACCGAGGTCTCGGGTGCAAAGAATTACATCCGGCGACGAGTTTGGACTTTTGTAGGATTACGGCTGAACCCGGTTGGGCTGCCTACGTACCTCGAAGGAGGATCAAGCCGTTCGTAGTTCGTTGGGATGAGCAGAAGTGGCCGGAAGGCGCATCTACTCGGGGGTTTGGTGAGTGGAAGTGACTGGGAAGCGCATCTACTCGGTTTTTTTTTTTTTTTTTTTTTTTTTAGGTACGAAGCGCATCTACTCGGTGTTATAGCGACGGAGATGCATGGAGTTCCACGCCCGAGGCACTGCTTCCCCTTTAGAAGTTTCCAACCGGTAAACGCCAGGTTTAATTACCTGGGTGATCGTGTAAGGACCTTCCCAGTTAGCTCCCAGTTTGCCGGCATTTAGCTCTTTAGTATTCTCGAAGACTTTACGCAGAACGAGATCGCCCACAGCGAGAGGTCGGGAGCGAACTTTCTTGTTGTAGTAGCTCTCGATCTGTTGCTGGTAATTTTGTATACGCAGTAAGGCCTGGTCGCGTCGTTCTTCGATCGTGTCTAGGGCGTCCAGTAACATTGTTTGGTTGAGATCGTCTGCTTGGGGCATTTTGCTGCGACGTAGGCTGGCAACATTGACTTCGGCAGGTGCCATTGCTTCGACCCCGTAAGCCAGCGAGAATGGAGTTGCTTTTGTTGCGCCCCGAGGGGTAGTACGGTGCGACCATAGTACTCCATCCAGCTCGTCAGCCCAGCAACCCTTCTTAAGGTCGAGTCGTTTCTTGATGCCGTCAATGATGGCTTTGTTGGAGGATTCGGCTTGACCGTTGCTCTGCGGGTATCGAGGAGTCGAAGTGTTGAGGCGGATTCGCCATTTGTCGCAGAATTCGCGGAAATGTTGGGAGATGAACTGAGAACCGTTGTCCGTCACTATTTCGTAGGGTAGACCGTGTCGGCAGATGATATTTCGCCAAACGAATCTCTGGACTTCCTTATCGGTAATCCTTGTGTAGGCCTCGGCTTCGATCCATTTGGTGAAGTAGTCGGTGAGAACAAGGATGAAGCGTCTCTGTCGCGAACTCGGCATTGGGCCGATTATGTCCATTCCCCAACACATGAACGGATATGGGGCGGTCATGGTGCGGAGCATTTCAGTCGGGGAGTGGATCGTCGGCGCATGCCGTTGGCACTTGTCGCATCGTGAGGCGTAAGATATGCAGTCGGCTGTCATCGTCGGCCAATAGAAACCGAGGTTTTTGATCTTGATTGCGAGTGCCCGGCCCCCGGAGTGATTCCCTGCTGCGCCTTCGTGCGTCTCGGCCATGACTAGACGCGTTTCTTCGCCATGGATGCATCGAAGCAACACTCTGTTCGCGGCGACTCGGTGCAGACGATCGTCAATTAGCACGTAACATGTACTCTTCGCTTTGAGTCGTCGTGCTTTCCATTTATCGAGGGGCAGCGTGCCGTCCCGAAGGAAGTTGTGTAGCTCGGTTCGCCAATCGGGAACCGGGTCACTTATTTCGTTTGCGGGATGAGGCGCCGAAAGCGTTGAGTCATCATCATGCGGATTTTCGGTGGGAAGGTCATCCATGGCGCGTGAGGAGGCTCGTGTGCGTACGGCTGTGACGGTACAACCGACGGCTGGATCGATGCTTGGTTCTTCAAGTCGATGGATGGGTATCGTACGCTTTACTTGGTCTCGTATCTTGCTTCCTAAGGCGGCTAGGGCGTCGGCGCAGACGTTTTCGCCTCGCGGGACTTTGGTGAGTTCGAAGAATTCGAATTCCCGAGAGAGGTCTTTGACTAGCTGAAGATACGCGTCCATACGTGCATTCCGAGTGTCGTACTCACCGCTGAATTGACTCGTCACTAGCTGAGAGTCGGAATAGGCACTGAGTCGTTTCGCGTTGACTGCTTTCGCCAATCGAAGGCCTGCGATCAAAGATTCGTACTCGGCCTCGTTGTTCGAGGCTGGGAACCCAAAACTGAAAGATTGCCGAATTAGCTCGCCTGTTGGGGATTGGAGCTGTACGCCGGCTCCGGATCCTTGATTGGTTGCTGATCCGTCAACGTGGAGTATCCAATTTCCTTTAGGTAACGCGAGTTCCTGAACGAGTTCTTCTTCGAGGTTTTTGGGTAGCTCGATAATAAAGTCCGCTAAAACTTGAGATTTGTTGGCGGGACGTCCTTTGAACACAACGTCGTGCTCGCTTAATTCGATCGCCCATTTGGACAGTCGACCGGATTGGTTGGTGTTTTGCATGACTGCCGCAGTGGATAGTTTGTTAGGACTTCGACCATGTGAGATTGGAAATATGGTCGGAGCTTGCGTGCGGAAGTGATGACCGCGAGGGCCATCTTTTCAAGAGTTGGATAACGCATCTCGGGTTCGGTCAGACGCTTACTGGTATAGAATATCGGTTTTTGTTCTCCGCGATCGTCCTTGATTAGGACACTGCTAACTTCGGTTGCGGATACGGCGATGTAGAGGGAGAGGATATCACCAGACTCGGGCTTCGAGAGTACCGGGGGCGTGGTGAGGTACTGTTTCAGCTGCGCGAACGCTGCTTCGCAGTTCTCGTCCCAGATGAAACGCTTGTTCCCTCGAAGGAGTTCGTAGAACGGAAGGCATTTATCTGTTGATCGGGATATGAACCTATTTAAGGCTGCAATACGGCCGGTTAGACGTTGGACTTCGCGGCTGTTTCTTGGGCTGGGAAGGTCGAGGATTGCCGAGATCTGCTTTGGGTTGGCTTCGATTCCTCTTTGTGTCACGATGTATCAGAGGAATTCGCCAGAGGTAACCCCGAATGTGCACTTTGCCGGGTTTAATTTCATGCCGTACTCGTTTAAGGTGCGGAAACATGCCGCGAGGTGCTCCGGGTGGTCGGCTGCGCGGGACGATTTCACCAGCATGTCGTCAATATAAACTTCCATTGTGCGGCCGAGGTCGTCCGCGAACATCTTGTTGACGAGACGCTGGTAGGTTGCGCCCGCGTTCTTTAGTCCGAAAGGCATGACNCCGGGTTTAATTTCATGCCGTACTCGTTTAAGGTGCGGAAACATGCCGCGAGGTGCTCCGGGTGGTCGGCTGCGCGGGACGATTTCACCAGCATGTCGTCAATATAAACTTCCATTGTGCGGCCGAGGTCGTCCGCGAACATCTTGTTGACGAGACGCTGGTAGGTTGCGCCCGCGTTCTTTAGTCCGAAAGGCATGACCTTATAGCAGTATGTTCCTCTGTCTGTGATGAACGCGGTTTTCTCTCGGTCGTCAGGATGCATGGAGATTTGATTGTAACCTGAGAATGCATCCATGAATGTTAACAGCTCGTTTCCGGCAGTCGATTCAACTAGGCGATCGATGTGGGGGAGCGGGAAACTGTCTTTCGGGCAGGCCTTGTTGAGATCGGTGAAATCGACGCAGACACGCCATTTGCAGTTCTTCTTTTTGACGACAACCGGGTTGGCTAACCACTCGGGGTACCGAACTTCCGTAATTGAGCCGGCTGCGAGTAGCCGTTCGACCTCGTCATTTACCGCCTTAGATCGTTCGGGTCCCAGTTTTCGCCTCTTCTGCCTGATAGGTTTAAAAGTTGGCTCGACGTTCAGCTGGTGTGTAGTGATCGAGGGGTCAATTTCCTTCATATCTGATGTCTCCCAAGCAAAGGTCGACTGATTGGCTCGCAAGAATTCGACGATATCTCGCTTCATTGCATCCGGTAGGTAAGCGCCTACCCAAACCACCTTACTTGGATCGCTGTCATCAAGCAGAACTTCCTGGATCTCCTCTTTCTGGGGATAGATTTTGTGTATTGGTTTGGCGGTTACATTATTTACTCGGCGTGAACTTTGCTTGATGTTTGCTACGAGCAACGCGCGAGCGGCTTCCTGATCGCCGCGAAGCGTGCGGATGCTGCCATCGTTGCCTGGGAACTTGACGCACTGATGGTAGGTGGATGAGATCGCTTTCATCGAATGCAGCCAAGGCGTTCCGAGTATTACGTGATACGGGGCACTCGTACCGATTATAGAGAATTTGACAGTTCGCGCTATTCCCCCGGCATACACCGGAAGACGGATAGTGCCGAGCATATCTTCGGATGCGCCGTTGAATCCGGTCAGGGAGCGAGTTGAGGGCTTGATTAGTNCTTCTCGAGGGTATTGTAGAAAATCAAGTCTACGGAACTACCCGTGTCAATGAGGACTTTAGTTACCTCGCAGTCGGCGATCCCTACTTCAATTAACAGTGGATCGTTGTGAGGCATGTGTACCCCGCGGGCGTCTTCAGCGGAGAACGTGATTCGAGGCTCGTCTGGGGGTTGCACATGCCGGCCTCCGGAGGATTTCACGCGTTTGTGGTCGGTTTGTACAGAACATACTGACTCATCGTAAGGCGGTGAGCCTCCCATGATAAAATTTAGCCGAGTGCTTGCTCCCGAATGCGGGTTGGACTTGGCGAGGGACTTAAGCATATCTAAACGCTTGCGTAGATCAAGCTGCTTCGATTGGTTAAGCGTTTCCCGGAGATCTTTCTTAGCGGAATTCAACTTATCACGGAGGTCGACAGCTTGCGCTTCTGGTGAGATTCGGCGGGTTTTGCAACGATTTATGGTATCTCGGAGATCGTGGGAGACATCCGGCGTACGGGCCAAGCGTCGTATGGTAAGGAGCGAACGTAAGTCGCGGGATTCGTTCTCGTTCTCGTCGTCGGATGAGGACTCGGGGCCGGTCAGTATGACCTGGATCCTCTTCCTATTTTTTGGTTGTTCCTCCTCGGGGGGCGGTTCGTCGCGATCGCGGGGCTCGGTTTTCTCCTCAGGTTTTGATGCGTCCTCTTTTGCCTTGCTGGGCGTGCCTGATGGTTTCTGCCCTCTTTTGTCCTTGTTCTTGCTCCAGCTATTATTTCCTTTCGGACGCGGCTTTGGAGGATCTGTTGGGATTTCACCACGGGAGTATTTTCCGAACAATATCTCCTTGAGCTGCTTGCAATCCTTCGAATCGTGCGCCCTGGATTTGTGGTACGAGCAATACGGTTCGCGCTCGTCGGTGTCAGGTTTTTGGGACGTTGGTTCGCCCGATGCATCGTCCTCCTTTCGGTTATAGTTATTCCATCCTTTGGCGCGAACTACAACCGTCGAGTCGGAGATGGCGTCCTCGTCTACCATGTAGACAAAGCTCTTCTTCTTGGACTGTTTTTCGTCCGCCGAGTGTTGTCTCGGCTCCTGCTTTGAATCGGAGGTCTTGCTCGGTGCTGGTTTGTTCGCGTGTTGTTTACTTATCATCGCCTTGGTATCTTCTTCCATTCGGATGAAATTGTTCGAACGTGCGATGGCGTCCTGGAGTGAAGTCGTTGGGTTGCGATAAAGGTCTTCTCGGAACTTTGAGTGGATGTAAAGCGTGTTTTTCAGGGCGTCCACTGCGATGTTGTCGGGGACGTCTACTTTGGATACGACTTCCTTGAATTTCTCCATGAAATCTCTCAGGGTCTGACCGTGCAACTGAGACAGCTTCCACAGGTCGGAAGCGGTGGCTTTCTGGTTAGTGAACATGATGTAATGCTTCAAGAAGGCCGTAGAGAGGTCGCGAAAAGTGTCAATGGAGTTCTCCGGTAGGCGCGAGAACCAGTTCAGCGCGGCTCCTTCGAGACTTTCAACGAACCGCTGGCAAAAGCCGGCGTCTCGTTCGGCGTCGGTGAAGTTCGCTCGACCCGTGGCGATGTTGAATGCCGTCATATGTTCCGATGGGTCGTCAGTGCCGCAAAAAGTAGGCAGGCGGATTTTCTCCGTGATTCGTAGCCGAACGTCGGTAATGCGACGAGTGAAGGGTGTACGGAGGGCGGTCGCGAGAACCTTATCTATCTGGGGAGCCGCACTCGTCACGTGGTGGATCTGAGAGTGAATCTCTTGCAGTGCGAGTTTTAGCTCGGCGATCTCCCGAATGGTTCGCAGATCTGGGTTGTCAGCCGGTTGAGCGGTGTCAACCGGTGTGTCAGTCGGCTGGATGGGTTGGTTTGCCGGAGTAGGAGTAGGGTTTGTGTTGAAGAGGAATCGGCGAGCCGTGGAGAGATTTCCGTCTGGGTTTGCGAGTGCGGCGGCGATGGCTGCAAGGTGCTCATTAGTCGTTTTTTGAACCTCTTCTTGGTGAGCAAGGCGAGCCAAGACGGAATCCATGAGGGTTTCAGGGTTCTGAACCGGTGGCGTTTCCTCCGTCTGCTCGTCGGGAGGGGTTTCTTCGTTCATCTTTTACCACACTACTTTGTTATGCCCCACGGTGGGCGCCAACTGTTTGTACCGAGTTCGGTCGTGTATCAGTAAAATGAGTGACGGGACTCGTCGGTGGGTTATTACAAAGGTGCGAATCTAAATGAACCGAGTGAACAGGGGGTTTTATTTATAAACGGAGAGAGTACAGAGAGAATCCCGGCGTCCGGAAGCCGTGCCGAGATTCGGTTTTAGTCGGTAAAGACAACGAAATAAATCTAGCCACTTGCTCTAGTCTATGCCGCCGTCCCAGTTTCTAATTTCGGATCCCTCTCTTGTGTTGCCTCTCTCCCCTTTTATAGCTCGAGCTCTTCGGTCTTAACCTAGGTCGCTCTCGGTTCATGGGCCTCCAGTATTGGGCCTGTTGTCGGCTCAACAATCCGCTTTCATACTCGTACGGACGCCACTCGGGTTTGACTTCAACTGTTGCCGGGCCGAGTGTGATTTCTCGTGCGCCTTGAAGGGCAGGTACGGCCCACCTCCTACAGTCTCTAGCCCTGCAAAACACTTGTTGCCGACCAAACTCAAATCTGTAATCTTATTTACTCAAAGCACGGTACTTTCACTAATGGAACACAAGCAAGAAATAAAAACTGAAAATTGGATTGAATTATGACTTACATGTTATTTTCTTTGATTGAATCGGATTTAGGGTTCTTCTTCGATGACAGAGACGACGGAAATTTTGGGTGGGGATGACAGAAAGGAAGGAGGCTGTGAGGAGGAGAAGTCGACGGAGACGGAAGTGAAGAGAAGCAGCAGCCTTCGTCGCTTTCAAAAGAGAGAGATATCGAAAAGGAAGATTTTTTCTAGAAAAAAAAATTACCTAATAACTTATTTTAATGATATACTTATCAAAATTTAAAAAGGACTTTTTAGTACTTTCATAAATTCAATGAGTTATTCTAGTTATTACAAAAGTTTATGAGTTATTCTAGTAATTTCATATATGATTTGAGTCATTATAAGTAATTTATCTATTTTTAATGTGTCAAATTTTAATTTTTGGGTAATAATGGGGTACTTCGTGAACATGTGAATGCAAAAAGAACACATAGATGCATGTTGTATATAACCTTTTGAACCACAAACTAACGAAATTTTGAGAAGTTTAAGTTTTAGTAAACGTTATATAAACAAAACAAACAAATTTTCAATAATAAAGACTGTATATAAACAATGGACACATTTTGAAATATCCCCACATACAAAATAAAAATACTTTATAGTTGTATCAGTCTCAGTTCAGTTACCACATGGACGAAAATGATCAAATGTATAAGAAAATGATTAGAAACCATAGTGAAAAGCTAAATATTAGAATATTTTTTAAAAAAAATTAACCAGAAAAAATTAAAATATATATCAATTATCAAACTTAAAAAGATATAGGGTGCAACTGAAATATATTTTTGTATATTTTTGTGGAATAGAAACCTTATGAATGTTTAATTCCTGTCAATTTCAAAAATTGTTCACCAGTTACAAGGAAAAAATGGAAAAACCATTCCATTTAATTCCATATTATTCCAAATAAAAAAATAACTTTCATTTGTAAAATCATTCCAAATCAAAAACATTTGGGAATAAGTGGGATGATGATTCCATTCCGTTAAACTCCATAAACCACAATTCCTATCATTCCATATATTCATATTATTTATCACCAGTTACACCCATATATGATCAGGTCAGTATAGCTCTATCATATTTTTTGGAAAAAAAAATCTCCATGTGAAATTGAGGTCAGTCATATACATAAACGTGGGAACGATAGCTCAAATGGAAAGCAAAGAAGTTGTGGAGATGGCTTGGGGGTTGTGTAATAGTAACCAACATTTTGTATGGGTCATTTGACTAGGGTCTATGCTTGGATCAAACGGGATAAAGACATTACCGAATAAAGTCAATACAATTGGTCAAAAAAGAAGATTTATTATGAAAAATGCACCACATATAGAAGTGCTAAGATATGTTGCAGTAGGAGGTTTCTGGAGCCCGTGTGGATGGAACTCAATAGTCAAGAGCATTGTGAAAGAAGTTCCACTGATTTGTAGGCCTTTCCAAAGGGAGGAGAAGGTAAACGCAGCATACATAGTAAGTGTTTGGAAAATAGAGATTCAAATGGAAGGTGAAGTAGAAAGAAGAAAGGTAGTGACAGCTGTGAAGAGGTATATTGTGGATAAAGAAGGTGCAGAGATAGACAGAGCATTATTTTTGAAAGAAAAGCTCAAAGCCTCTTTGGAAGACTCCTCATACAATGCTTCGGATGAGTTTGGCAAATATTTACAAAATAGAGATGTTGAACTTAATGTATTTATTACTAAAGACCATTGATCATATTGATTATATAGATCAACCTTGATATTGTAAATACACTGACCAATTGTTTTTTTTTTAAATAAATACCAGTTGTAATATGTTTTTATATGTTCTTAGGTTTGTATACAAATTTGTGAGTTTCTATAAAGTATATGGATAAAATCTATACAAATAAACCCTGAGCAACACTATACGGAAAAATTTACCCCCTCACTCTCCAGTCACATAACCAATCAGAGTTAGCGACCAACTATATAAACAAAAATAAAATATACCATGTTAGCGATCAATTATATAAACAAACTTTTTTCCGAACCTCAAACAAACAAAATCCAGTTAAAAACCTTTAAAAAAATTATATAGCTTTATAATATTACAAATTTCTAGAGTTACTACTTTATGAAAATTCAGTTTAATATAATTCAATTTTAAAATAAATTTCAGGTAGAAATAAAAAGAACAGTAAAAAATACTCAGAGAACTTACCAATTACCTCTAACAACTTTATGAAATTTCTGAAAATATTCAATTAATCAACTGTTTACCCTTTATCAGGGTGATAAAATTATTAGATCCAACACCTTTGAAATTGTATGAAAATTCAACAATTATATTTTTCATGTGTATTTCTAGAGAGATTGATTTTATTGGGAAGAACTTAAACTCTTAATCACTAATTATACAATACAAATAAGATAGAATGAACAAAATAGTAAAGAAATCAAAATTTTAAATTATTGGAGTTCTAACTAATTTTACTGTAATAATATTTTAAATAATGTAATATGTGTTTTTATCATTATTCACATTTTACATTCTAAGATGTTAAACTTCATTTTAATATTTTATATTTGTCAAAATTTCTGATACAATTACATATTTAAATATAAATAATATTTTAAAAAGAATTAAAATTTTATAAAAATAAACCCGGGCGTAGTCCGGGAAAAGGCTCTAGTATTTATACTAACTATAGAATTAGCATATCCTTAAATCTACATAAAAGATAATTTTAAATTTTCTCAAATAAATCTACCTAAAGGAAAAAAATTAATTTTTAAAAAAAAATACTTAAATACAAAAATCTGAATAAACCCTAAAGCAATTGTACACAAAAGGAAACAGCGAAAGGCTTCAACAAAATATATTTTAACACTAAGATTTTCCCAAGTGATCATTTTGTAATTCTAGTAATACATTACATAGTGAATAATAACGATTCTTAGAATAATACAACATTTTGCAATTAAATTTACTCTAAATTTAACTTGTAATTTGCAACTTTTTTTCTGGAAAATAGTTATAAAAATCGTCAACTTTCAAATTTTAACCACTCAATATACAAAATTTTGCGAAAAAATTAAACAATATAGTTTTGTGTTGTTTGAAATCTGAAACTTTTGTTGACTGCGCTAAATTAGACACAGTGTTAAGTAACTTAACAAAATTCAAATGTTACTCCTTTAAAAGTATATTAGTGGAAAATTTAGTGTCCACCAAAGATCAAGCATCTTCTATGGCAAATAGTCTTGGGATGCATATCAGGAATACAAAAGGATACACAGTGAACACAATGTGGAGCATGTTGGAGTTAAAATCGGTTACAACGGAATCAACGGTCAAAACTCTCTGCAAAGTCCAAAATAGGTTTATATAGATACGAGAAAGTGTCGAGGAGAATTCTAAAGACTCTTCGAGCAAAGAAACTCTGTAAACTTAACAACCGCCATCATGGAAATCACCGGCAAATCGAATAAATAACGCCACGGTTGTCCGACTAGCCAGCTTAGCAAGATTAGCAGCAACGTCCACCTCGCTGAAGCGGCGAGACTGGCCGAGCCTAACCCGCTCGCAAGCCGGCGAGCTGGCCGAGCCAAACAAGCTCGCCATCTTGGTGAGCTGGACCGTACTATCCAACTCGTCAAGCCGGCGAGCTGGACCGTGTCATCCAGCTCTCCAAGCCGGCAAGCTGGCTAAGCCAAACCAGCTCGCCGTCTTGGCGAGCTGACCAAGTCGTTCGGCCTGGCATCAGCCAAGCCGAACCTCACCATCCGCATGCCCGGACACAAGGCATATGCCCCTTGACTCGATCATACTCTGAACCGTGTTCGGAACATCTCTTGTTTCGTCTCGATCCGTATTATCGTTGGAACTTTATGATAAGGGTTTTTAAGCCTTAAAAAAATCAATGTAGTAAAGATAGGATGTCAATTCAATCCTGAGTTGTACTAAGCATAGAGAATACAAAACATAGCCTAATCTAAATGCAACCAGTTGAGTTTTTATAGTGATCAAGTAACAAGTAAATTAACTAAGCAAGTAAGTAAAATGGATTCAATCAAGTGATAAAGAATAACCCATGGGCAAGGGTATTGATTTGAGGTGACTAGGATTCTATGTAGAGAGCTAAATTAAGCAATCACATGTTCTATAAGTCTAGACACTTTCCTAAACAAGCTCTTTGTAAAGATGGATGTTCATTTGTTTTCTATCTTTAGACATCAAATGTCTTTGGTCTAAATCAATCAAACAATCATTAAGGACTAGTCTACTAACTATCTAAGCTTCCCTAATTGATGTCCTTGGTTAAAAAAACAGAGCAATATTACTTCACTCAGACATTTCATCTTACATTTTGTGGGCGGGAAATATCTATTGTTTAATCCTAGAACTGATCAAGTCTAGAATAGCATTAAACTCAGGTAATATGCATAGAACAAGATGGATCTAACAATAAACTCTCTAGATCATCTCTTAATCACCCTAATCACCCAAGCCCATAATCTCTAAAGGATTCTACTCACTAATCACCATGTTTATCCTTAAACCTATGATATATTTTAGACTAATCATATTTATGAGGGGATTAAGACTCAAATTTACACAAGAAAGAGAGATTAAGATAATAAAGATTCAAACTTTCACCAAAATTGTGTTCTCAGGAGGTTCAACAAAAGATAAAGATCCCAAAATGAGATTATAAGAGTATTTATAGTGGCTTAGAAAACCTAAAAATAACAAGGTAAAATGACCAAAAGGTCCCTAGAATACTTCATTTTCGACCAAACCAAAGCTCACACCCGGGTAAGGACCACTCGTCCAACCTGTGTGGCACGACCCGGGTAGCTCCTCCAGTTCCTCTTCAAGTTTGGGCGAGCGGGCCTCCTAACCCGGGTGGCACGACCCAGGTGACTCCTCCGGTTGCTCTTCAAGCCTGGGTGAGCGGGCCTCCTAACCTAGGTGGCACGACCCGGGTGACTCCTCCGGTTCCTCTTCGAGTTTGGGCGAGCGGACCTCCTAACCTGGGTGGCACGACCCGGGTGACTCCTTCGGTTTCTCTTCAAGCCTTGGACGAGCGGGTAAGCTAACCCGGGTGCTTCAACCTGGGTGTCTCGACCAGTTTCTTGAACTCAATGTATTGTGTTGGCCAAACTTCATTCTTCACTTCTTTTTGGTTCACAAGGCTCCCAAACTTCTCAAAACTCTCCACATTATACTCCAGCACCTGATTAAGACAGATGAATGCAATATGGACCTAAAGATGCCTAATTCCTAATCTATATGATCAAAATGCACAAGATATGAAGGTTAAAAACATGCAAATATGCAAGATATCAACTCCCCCACATTAGCCCTTAACTTGTCCACAAGTAAACTTTCAAGAGCTAAGGAGGAGAGGTTTGAAGGTGGGGGCTCATAACCAAAAAAAGCTCTTCTTAGTTCTCAATCTAATAACCTTACATAATCATACCAGCATGAGCAAAGACTTTATCCATCTCTTACTTCACTAGGCCTATCTTAACTCTTTTGATCTCTTCACTCATCATCATAAATCCAAAACCACAAATCCACCAACTCTCTCACAATCATTAAGAAAACTTAATAGAAATCTTGAAAATGGTCAAGTGGTCCGAGTCATTTGGTTTGGTAAGAAAAGGTTTTAGTCTTTTGTTAAGCAAGGGTTTCAAGACAATTTTTTAAAGGTGGTTACTCTCAAAACAAGTAGCTTTGACATTGCACATATTATATCTAAGAAAGGGATAAACTCATGCATACAATACTCAATCTGCATTGTCTTACCCTTATCCCAAATATATACAAGATAAACCTTTATTTTCAGTGTCAAACCCAACTCTCATCACTCACCCAAAGGCTTCCCAAAGCTCTCAATAACATTTTCTTACTTAGAACTCTTTCTTTTTGAAGTTTACAAGGGATTTTCATACTTTTAAACACTTCTTAGCTCTCACTAACTTTGCTAGCCCCCTTTTTATACCCTTTTTAATGCTTTTTTTTTTTAATTTTGTTTTTATTAATAAGAAGGGGCTAAGTCTTAAACATAAACTAGAGCTAGAATTATTTTCTTTAACTATCCCAATAAGACATAACTTTTATAGAATTCTAAGAGTTCACCTTTCTTTCTCACAATCCCAAGATTAAATTTTTCAACACTCACCACCCCAAACCTAGAAGCTAGAAAATATGAGTGCCTAATCTAGCAAGAAGGGAGTCTGAACATTGTCGTTCCCAATACTCTCAACATTATTCACATGTAAAACTTTCCAAAAAGGCCTCACTCAACAATCAATGATGGTTTGAAAGGAACGTAGGGTTTAGGGAATGGAGTACCACTTGAGTTTGTCAAAAAGATTGGTAAAATGGATGAGACAACTCAAGTGTGTATAACCATGACTTAGTACACAAATGACCATATGCAATCAATATTAAGCTTAGATAAGACATGAGCTTGCTTCAAAGAGAGAGTTTCAATCAATCAGATGAGTTTCAAGAAGAGTTTTCAAGGCGCAAAGTCAACAAGCTTTCTAAAGGATGCTCAAGCTACTTATCATGATTACAAAGGTCATCAAATTGAGTACTTAGCATAAGCTCTTTACAAGGTAGGTGTCATCCTTGTCCCCAATACATGATGCAACCTATATGAACTAGACTTCTAATATATATATATATATTTTTCTTTTTTCCTCTTTTTTATGCAAATAGATGAATGGTCTAGACTCAATCTTAATGCAACTATATGATTGATTTTAATTTTTTTTATTATTATTTTTGTATGAAAATTACTATCTACAATGCATGCTTATGACATAAAATACATATCAGAAACTTGGTACCTCCCCCACACTTAAATCACACAATCTCTATGTTAGTAATAGAGAGAGAGATACCCAAAAGAAAACTAAATGGTATATACAATGGTAAGGAAGAGGAGTACCTCTATGGAGCGTGGGAAGAGGCTGATGCCTCTCTCTCGGAGTTGTCTTCCTCATCAGTCGAGGCTAGTGAGGTGACTTGTTGCCGGGAAGATGCTAGAGCCAGTGGGTTTCTCTTGAAGCGAAGGAGCTGCTTCATGGTCGGTGATGCCAATGGATCAACTATAGGCTGAGGCTGAGGAACAAAGATATCTTCAAAGTCTGCTGCAGTGCAGCCAGCCACGGTCCCTTTAGTCAAAAGATCAGTCACCTTCCTCATGAACTTAGATGAAGCTACGGCTTGTCTCTTCACAGTCTTCCTAAGCTCATTGCACCTGTTTGTGAGCTTGTAGATGGTCCTGTCCAGGGCTTTTTTCCATCTCTGAAGATTGCCAATATGGTCATGAGCTTGACGAAGTGCACCAAGAGGCAAGGCACCAGGGCGCTGAACAAAATGATAGTGAGGAGGGCCAAAGAGATGCACATTTGCTCTGCTTGTGTGAACTTCATGGAATGCAGCTGTCTTTTTTGTGCTCTTCTTGGCTGATGGTAGAGTCATGGGACCAAGAGGTCCATGAGGTCCATGAGGTCCAAGGAGGTGTTGCTCACTGATATCAAATCTGATTGCTCGTGGAGTCCTCAAGGTGGTGAGTGATGAGTTGGGAAGACCTAACTCAACTGCTTTGGTACCACTTAGGTATGAGTAGACACATTTTCCATTGTACCTTCCAGAGAGGTATCAAGCCAGCTTCAAGTATACACCATCCATGAAAGAGGGTCCGGTTGCATCATTTCCTAAACTAATACCCTTATCCTGAAGCAAAGGTATTATTAAGCCACTTATCCCAATTGGAGCATCTGCATCCCGATTTGTCCAAGCATAATCCTTGTAGAACATGAGGCGCTTCACAAAGAACCCAACCATACCGAAATCCTTGTAGAAATCAGTGGGGACTTCAGGTAGTTGAGGAGATGGAGCATAGTGCTGGACAGTCTGGTGTAGAAAAAGCAGATCTTCTCCATTGACATTCCCTGACTCCTTTCTGGGGAAGATTGTGTGGACAATCAACCTGTGGAGATAGCGCACTGAAGGGTGTCAGATGGAGGCATTCTTGTCACGGCTGGAGACTCTTTCCTTGCCAGTTGACAGCTTGTAGGTATAGTGGGCAAGGGTCTTTTTTGGTGGAAGCCCTTCAAGCTTTGGCAAGGAAGGCTTCTTAGAATCTTGAAGACCAAGCACTTCTCCAATCTCCTTAAAGGTGAGTAAGCTCTCCCATCCATCTTGAACCTGATCATTCCTCATCCTTACTTCACATGCTTAGAAGAGTGAAATGTGGCTTCCAATGTTGCCAAGAATTGACATGAGACCTCCGTGTATAGGGGATAAGCCATGTCATAGAAGCTTCCCATGTTCATGTAGTCTAGCATGCTTTTGATATCTTCTTCAATGTCCAACTCCTTCATGATCATCACATCAACAAATCTGGTTGGAGTCCAAATAATAGCATGCCTCAAGTGTTCCAACAACTCATCTGTAGTAGGTGTCTTGCTTCTATCTCTCTTAGCATTGAACTTAGCTCTCTTGATAGGACCTTTTTCGTCTTCACTACTCTGCTCACTCTCTCCCACGTCATCATCATCACTCTCTTCAACTATAGGCTTCTTGCCTTGTCTCTTAGCTTATGCCTTTGTCTGTAGCATAGCTAAAGCTTGTTGTCTACACTCCTCTTCAGATTCAGGCATGGAGCCTAAGGTTTTCCCAAGCTGATCAGTCTCTCTTTGTGCTGCTTCTTCCCTCTCAGCTGCAATCAAGGCCTTATCTTTCTCCCCATAGGTACTTGAAAAGTTCAAATCTTAGAAAAAAGTAAGCACAAGAAAGGATAAAGCTTTTGATGAAGCAAATGTGAGTTTAAATCATGATCATTAATCTAAGCAAAATTCTTCACAATGCAATCAATTTTCAAACAAGAGAACTATGAGGTAGGATGCAATTAATATATATATATATATATATATATATATATATATATATATATATTAGTTTTTTTCAATTTTTTTTATTATTATATTTTTTTATGGAATTGAGAATCTCAATCTGGCTAAATCCATGATATAAGAATTTCCAGATTGAAAAATTCCACCTAATAAATCTTTACCACACTTTAGCTAATCAATCTAAGCTTCAAACAACCTCAAATAAGCAATTATTGAAAAGCCCCCAAATCTCATAAATCCTAATTTCTCAAAATTCAAATTCAACTCATTTTCACCATCAAATCAACTACCCAGCATGATATATAAGCCTTCCCTAGTCCATTTCATAAGAATCTAACAAGAAAATGATCCAATTTCAAGTTCAAAATTTAGGGTTCATGAGGATCGCGAAAATTAACTTGAAAAAATCATACCTTGCTTCAGATGATAGGATAAGAAATAATTCAAGAAAATAGCCTAATGGAAGAAAGGTTTTGATCTAAACTCCCTTCTCATCACTACTAAAGCTCTTTTGGGCTTTTGTTTAATTATTCTTCTAATGGCTATTGGGAATTGAATGAGCTCTTGGGCTCTTTATGTGATTCAAAACTAAGTATGGGGCAAACTATAACCAATGGGCTTGTAAAACTTCTTAGGTTTTTATTTTAATTTAAAAAAGCAAGTTACAAAAAAACATTTGAGTGTAAGGGGTATGCATCCTGAAGCTTTTTTTTTTTTCTTGAAGCTTTGTTGTACTTAATTATCTGTATTGTTTAATGTCCCGCAGTCTGATTTGATTTTTTTTTTTTTTGACAACGAAAGGCTGATATATTACTCAAGCTTGAGGTGGTCTGGGAATCCAGACCAGAATAGAACAACCAACATACATGAGATCACGATAAAAGGATCGGGCAGTCTTAGCTAAATGATCGGACACAGCATTTAGAGATCTAGGTACGTAAGTGATCTTGAAGTCTGGGAAACAAATCCTCAACGTCGAGATCCTTTCCAGTTCCGTCGAAAAGTTTGGCCATCCATGGGGGTTCTTGAGCATTGCTAACAATTCCTTGCAATCCGTCCCAAAGCTCTGACATGGCGAATGTTGAAGTATGTTCTTCATTGCCCACCGCAGTGCTTCCAGCTCAGAATGCAAAGCCGACTCCACCCTACTAACATTACGCATCCCCATCAGCTGACTATCTCCCATGCTATCCTTCCAATCCCAACCACAACCGGAGAATTGATCTATAGAGGTCCAAGAACCGTCTATCATGCAAATACCTCGTAGACTTATGGCCTGACGTTCAGTATCGCCGCTCTCTTGTGTAATCTCAATTTCCTGCTCATTAGCTTGGAACCAGGCAAGACACTCACTCTCTGCATACCGGGCCAGTTCCAGAGGGTCTCTATCTATTCCTCTGAACAACTTATCATTCCGAGCCTTCCAAATGTACCATATTAACCAAGGATAAGAATCCCTGTCTAATTCTGGCCCACATATGGCCTTCTTCCGCCAGGATAGATAATCCATATTCGCATATGTGCTCTCCAAAGGGAACAAAGTTGAACTGGTGGGTATAGATGCTAAGGCCAACACCTGTAATGCCGGTGGGCATTGGAAAATTGCATGTGCAATTGTTTCATCCGGTTCTCCCCAACGTGGGCAAAAGTTATCACATCTCATGTGTGTATGATTCAGTGCACTCGTAACAGCCACCTGCCCCGATATAATCTGCCACATAAGATGACACATCTTCGGGGGTGCTTTAACCTTCCAGACTTGTGTTTGGAGCTTTTTGATGCTAGGTTCATCTACCAGATTCTATTCCTCCTTCATTAGTATATTTCAAGCTACCCAATAGCCGGACTTGACTGTGTACTGGCCACTCCTTGTGTAACTCCAGCAGTATGTGTCTCTGCGATGTGTTGAACTAATAGCCATACTCCTTATGAGAGGTATGTCAGCAGCGTCAACATAATTTGCCAGCCGATCCAGATCCCAAGACTTTGTTTCTTGATTCATAAGATCACTCACTCTCATGTTCGGATGCAGGACCGGAGCAGATGCATGCGCTGGCCTCGCTGGGATTGTGGGAATCCATGGGTCATCCCATACCTTGACTTCATATCCAGAGTGTATTTTATGTCTAACCCCCAAAAGCAATAATTCACGTGCAGTCGAAATACTTGTCCACACATATGATGGGCTATTAAATGTAACCTTTCTCAAAGACGAACTTAGTTGATAATACCGACCTCTCATAACTCGAGCTACCAAGGAATCTGGGTTTTGGGACAATCTCCACAACTGCTTTGCTAGTAGCGCCAGGTTAAACTCATAGATCATCCTGAAGCCAATTCCTCCTTCCTCTTTAGATAAACATAACTTATCCCATGTTGTCCAGTGTAAGCCTCTCTTTGGTGGGTTTGAGCTCCACCAAAACTGTGCAATGGCACTAACCAAGGCATCACATATCTCCAAGGGGAGCAAAAAGCAAGACATAACATAGGTTGGGAGAGCTAGCAGGATTGACTTTGTCATTACTTCCTTTCCACCTTTAGATAACCACATGCCCGTCCATCCATTCACTCGATTCCGAAGCTTGTCTTTTAAGAAGGAAAACAACTTACATTTCGAGCCACTAATATCTTCTGGTATCCCTAGGTAAGTTCCCATTCCTACTTCACTTTGGATTCCAAGTGTATCTTTGATCTCCTGCCCAGCCTCTTGACCAATCCTCTTGCCAAAGAGTAGAGAAGACTTGTCAAAATTAATGCATTGTCCAGAGGCTTGTCCATATTTCCTAACCATTTTCATTACTTCTTCACATTGACGGAGCTACCCCTTACAAAAGAAAAGGCTATCATTAGCAAAGAGTAGGTGGGATACCGACGGACACGCACGCTTGATGCGCATCCCCGTTATCTTTCCCTGATTCTCTGCGTGATTAAGAAGGCTAACGAGCGCTTCCGTGCATAGAATAAAAATGAAAGGGGACAAAGGATCTTCCTGTCGTAGACCTCTCTCCGGGACAATATTCCCTCTTGGCTGTCCATTCATAAGTACCTTGTACTTTACTGATGTTACACATCGCATAATCCAAGTAATCCAGACTTCTGAGAATCCCATCTTTCTCATGGTGACTTCAATGAAAGACCATTCCATTCTATCATATGCCTTACTCATGTCTGTTTTGATTGTCATCCTCTTATTGCGTCCACTTGGTTTTGTTCGCAAAGCATGGAATAATTCCTGGGCAATCATTATGTTGTCTGATATCTGTCTCCCAGCAACAAAGGCTGACTGGGTTTCTGAGATCCTATCTGGGAGGACCTCTTTAAATCTTTGGCATAATACCTTGGAAATAATCTTGTAACAAACATTACAAAGACTAATGGGTCGGAGCTGGCTCATCTGGTTTGGTTTATCAACTTTTGGGATAAGGCATATATTAGTATCATTTATACCAGCCGGTATAGTCCCTTGAAATAGGAATCGATTAACCATAAGAGTTAAATCATCCTTCACTATCTCCCAAAAGTTTTGATAAACAAAGCTGTCATTCCATCGGGTCTTGGGGCTTTCTCTGGGTGCATAGCAAAAAGAGCAACCTTCACTTCACATTCAAAAACCGGTGTTGTTAGGCCCTTATTATCTGCTGGCGTAATCGTAGTGGTAACTTCTGAAAGTGCATCCTCTATCTCCTCAGGGTTTGATGATTGGAAAATTTGTCGAAAATAGCTAGTAGCAATGGCTACTAAGCCTTCCTCATCCTCCACAACATTCCCATATGCATCCAATAGTTGGGTTATCCTGTTCTTTGCTCTTCGCTGATTCGTGAGGGCGTGAAAAAATTTAGTGTTTCGATCGCCCTCCCTTAACCAGAAAACCTCTACACTTCTGCTTCCAGAACATTTCCTCCGCCTTAAGTGCGTCAGACAATTCTTTTAACGCCGCAGCGATCTCCTCTGTAGTGGCATCATCGTTGGAGGATAATCGATCCACCTTCTCTTTTAGCTCCTCCACACTCTTCTATGAATTCAGATTGTGTTGTCTTTTCCAATCACATAATGCTCGTCTACAGCTTGCAATATGATCCATAATGCTCGCATCCGGGGGGTAGGTCTGGTGATTTCCATCCTTCAAGTATAGTCTGTCTAAGTTCCTCATTGTGAAGCCATCGCTTATCAAATTTAAAGTTTTTTGACCTTCCTGGCTTTTTTTTAAGAATATCTGCTAGGATTGGACGATGATCCAAACCTCATAGCCTTAGGTATTGCACTTTTGAATGAGGAAACTTCTCAAGCTAGTTCTCATTACCCACAACCCTATCAAGACGACATCTAACAGTAGCATTTCCTGCTCGTCTTCCTACCCAGGAAAGCATGTTTCCTGTAAAAGGGAAATCCAGCATACCACAGTCACTGAACATCTGCTTAAAGGCAGGAAGGAGATATTAGTACGTTGCCTGCCCCTTCCTTCTCTTCATGACAAGTAATTTCATTAAAATCACCAATCATAAACCAATGTCCATTTCGTGTAGTTGACAAACGCGTAAGACGTTCCCAAACTAGGTCTCTTCTTTCTACTATAGGATCCCCATAAACAAATGTCATATAGACTTTTATTCCATCAATGACTGCCTCAATGTCAATCATTCTGTTATTCGAAAATAAAATCTTAACTTGAAAATCATCCATAAAAAATAAAGCTAAACCTCCGCTGAGACCAAGTGGCTCAACGGTAAACAAACGATCAAATCCTAAGTCGGCTTGAATGTCTTGCAACAGCAGCCTCCTATTCTTTGTTTCAGAAAGGAACACTAGTCCTGGGCGATGCTTCTGACACATCTCCGTAAGGCGTCGAACTGTGAGGTCAGTCCCAATCCCTCGACAGTTCCAACTGAGTGTCTTCATGGATGAAAGTGGGATGGGTTTTTGGATCCCACCGAACCACTTGCTTTGTTTGCCTTAGACCGATCCACTCTAGCATTAAGGCTAAGATGTTTTGGTTTAGCCTTCTCACCAGTGTGCCTTTGAGTAGTAGAACTTAGGACTCTCAAGTGTGGAGATCCCCGACGGAGAACCTCTTTTTTCCTAGGAGTTCGTGTTCCCGTTCCACCCTCCTTTCGAGTTTCTTGAGCTTCTATCCTTCTCAGTGTGGCGTGAGATATGTTGTGACGGCGGTACCTCCAAGTCCTTGAGTTCCTCATCAAAAAGATCATCCTCATCATCCATTTTTTCACTTCCTCGTTCGTAGCAGGTCCCATAACAGATAAAGCCTCAATTACTAGTGCATCATCATCTTCAAACACATGATTATCAGTGTAGTATGTCAAAGAACGCACCACACTTTCTGGACAAACCGTCACATTATCCTGCATATGTGGCGATGTAATCGTACTGGCTAGCCTCTTCTTCTATGGACTTACATGTTTCACCGTTGTACCATCAATTTGGCCACGCCCATTACTTGAGAAGGCTGCGTCCTCCACCACTTCCTCATGGTCATAAGGACCAAAGCGAGTAGTCCTATCCCTGCTTCCATTACGTGAGCTTCTATTCCCAGCCGGAATATAAATCTCTTGAGCTTCAGCTCTACGGCTAATCTGATGAGAAGTACCAGCGCCGGTAAAAGGCTCAGAAACAAGACCTTGTGAAGCCCTATCCATGCTCTTATTCCGTGGATCAGCATTACGAGATGTGCGAGGAGATTGAGGGCCATTGTTTTCAGCAGTTACATCCTTCTCGTGAGTTCTCATCCTTCGATATGCTTGGTGATCAGAGGGATCACCATGGCGAACATTTGTTTTCTTCCTATCAGAGGCAGAACTCTTCAAGTTTCTATTCTTCTCACGCCACTCAAACCTATCACTTTGATTAATCCTTGAGAAACTCCGATGACTTTCGGTAGCTCTCCAGCTTGGTGACTCCCCGTCACGTCTTCTCTCAGCTCTCACAGTGTCCGTCTGATCCTCCCCTACCTTGATCATCCGGGCATAACGAGCAGAAGAAGCAAAGGGCTTCTCCCTCCGAAGACTTTCATGGTGTCGAGTATAGGGGTTCTGAACCTGTCTATTGCTATGTTTTTCATGACGTCTCCGCATCACCCTGTCAATGCGTTGATGGTCTGAACTCATACGGAGTGTGGGATCATCATCTTTACTAGTATAATTTCCAGTGTTTCCAGCAGTAGTGCGATGGTAAGCACCATCCTTGCGGCGTGGAGGGACTGTTTTGTTGTAGGACTCGGCTTGGGCCTGTTGATTCCCCGCTGAGCTAGATGTGATATCCGGGAAGTGTAACCTCATGTTAAGATCCCTGCGCACTTTCAGGTTCTGATCCTCCTCTTTTGATGCCATAACACGATCAAGAACATTATTTTGCTAAGGTTTCAAAGGACAATGGTCCTTTTCATGGGTTAAGAAACCACATGTGGTACAATGTTTAAAGAGAAGATCATAGGTTATCTTGATTGTGACTGCATCACCTTCTGAGTTTGTAGCCATTCTTGTGAATTTTATAGGCTTGCGCGTGTCAATATCAATAAGCATTCGCCCCTCCTAAAGCTCCAGCGTATCCACACACCCCAAAGTGTCTCCAAGACCTCGGAGATTTTTTTTTGTCCATAAGTGCAAAGGCACACCAGTTATAGTCACCCAAAAAGGAATAATCCATGGGTAATCATCATGGACAATAGGCTTCCACCTCACTAACACGAACATGCAGAAGTTATAATGGAAAGGACCTTGCCTTAATACTTCCTTGAGATCCTCTTCATTAGTAAAATTCAACAGGAATTTTCCGTTGCTCAAATCATTCGCTGTAATTCGATCTTCCATTCCCCACTGCGTTGGCATATAGTTGATTAATTTTTCAACTTTTTGTTTTCTTGGATTCAATATCTTCCCAATTAGCGAGAGCCTGAATTCTTGAAAAACTTGAGTGTCCTCATCATCGAGTAGCCGGAAAGACTCTTCTTCTTCATCCCTCATAATCCCCTTGCCTTTAACATCTCCTGACAAAGCCCCACCATAGGAGCCCATATTCGAAACCAAGCAAGGGCTGTTACGCTCAGTCACAGAGACCGTAACGTACGAAAAAACCCACGTATTGCTCTGTTTTCAATAAGAAAAACAGAGTACCAACTAGAGACTATGTCGATCAGTTAACACCACGAAACTCAGTCAAAACAGATCAATGCAACCCAACACAACGGTCCAGAGAGATCATGAAGCCTTAACCATCAGTAGAGTGCTCAGTAAGTAATCGCATAGAAACGTTCCGAGTAGGTGAATGAGCCGATCCACAGTGAAGTTCTGTAAAGCTCGCGATGGTGATCAAGGAACAGGAAGATCAGTCTCACAAAGATCCCATCGGAGATCAAGGAGACGGACCGGAAAAGATGGAGCCGCGTAACCGTTTTCCACAACCCACGTCAAAGGACAATGAGATCAGGATCGGAAAGGCTGAGTCGCAAGTAACTCAAAGGAGTTCAGATGAGAGTACTTTGAAAGGTAACCGGAGAAGTGATGAAAAGGAAACAACAAGGATCATTCCCAATCAAAACTTGCATACAATAATGAGAAGCCCGTGGACAAGGATCTCCCCTACCAATCTCACACCAAAAGGTGATGAGATCTTATGCAGAGAGACGAAACAGAGCCGGAGGATCTCGTCGCCATACCCATCGCCACAGCCGCCAGAGAACCTAGGTTTTCTTTTTTTGAAATGACGCGGTTTGTCTGATTTGATGTTAGGTTTGAGAACTTCATGTTTTATTGACAAAACATGTTTCGTAATCAGCCTACACTAAACTGATAAATGATAAGGATAAATTAGGCGGCTATAGGCTGTATGAAAATCACCCTCTTGATCAAAGTTATACGGGCTTGTCTATGTGGGTCATAAAGTGTTGAAATCCAAGGTTTGGAGCATGCCATCAATAGTTTAATAAATGTAGTAAACTTAAACTTTTTTCCGACTATCTAAAGGGTCTCAACTTTATGAAATTGAGTATAGATAGCTAGTATCTGTTTGCCTGTGATGTGACATGTGTTTCGTTTGAGCTGTTGGTATATCATTCTTTCAGGTGTTTCGTCTCTATGCTCCAATGGTATAGCACGTTACTTGAAAGCAAAAAGTGTTCGATCCCACATTTTGGATTTTCATAAAACTAGTTTGGCTATTTTGCTTTAGTTTACCAACGTCAATAAAAACAAATTTAACCTAACTTTTTACTATACCTTCGCCTTTGACTTCTCCAGCAATTCATCGGCTGGCGAAACTCTATTGTCCGGTTTCCAATAATATAATAAGTGTTCCAATCCTCAAGAACTTGTCTTAAATCCTTCAACTTATTATCCTGTCCAATGCAACAGTTCCCATGCATTACGCAAACTTTGGTAATATTCCAGTTTTGTTGGCAGAAATTTCCAACGTGTGTGGTGTCGATAAACCTCATTTTGAGCCCGATTTTAGTGAGGTATTGGTTGCCTTTGATCTTGTTAATTACGTCCTGCACATTATTCCCAGGGTATCTTAGTCTGGACTCATACCAATACTTGTAGAACTCGATTGTTCTGTGGTTCGCCACGACAAATTTGAATCCTCCATTGGCATAATTGCGGATGTCGCTGGAATTTCCGTTGAAGCGGTCGCAAGCGATTTGAAAATCTACATCCGGAATTAATCGAGGAAATGGATCTCGAAGCCACACTGTATCCATGTCCTAAAACAATTTTATACCGGAAGATGTACAATATAAGGAAACAATCAATAAATATAAAGGCCGTATATTAAAAACCAATAAAGAAACATAACCAAGTTAGTTTATAACCCTGTAGATTTTGTTACTAAATAAGCGAAACTATATCAAAAATGCATTCGAATAGGTTAGAGAGGTACCGTGTAGAGGAAGTTATATCCGAGCTTAAGCAAAGAACCCAAGAACTCGGTTTGGCGCCACATCATCTCGTGATAACCCCCCACCATGAACAGCCTCTCGCCTGAGAAATCAGTTCCGGTAGTCCTCAGCAAGAAACAACGGTTAGGAAAGACCTCCACGCAATGTGAGTAAGATTTCTCGTCCAAACACACCACGAGCACGTGACGGAGCAGCTTCTCTGTGCCATTACCAACGAAAAAGCCCTCGAGAAACACATCAAATGTTGAGTTTAGATCCGCATAAGCCTGATTCATCATCGTCACTATCACGGTCTTCTCCGCCGTCGATGCTTCCCTTAAGATTCTTTCCAAATTTTTACCATCTTGTGTCTCAAACTATCCATAATATTATACATCCAACTGTTACTATCTGACGACCCATCCAATTTTATACAAAACTTCTAAATTTGTATAGTGTTGTAGGCAACTCATTCGTATGATAACTTCAAACATAAACATGAAATTAGGTTACGACGTTATCAGCCATGGTAGAATTTTGTATAATGTGGCAACATATAACGTTAATCAGAACATAGTTTAGATAATTTGGTAATCCATTAGAACATGAATTTAGGTTACTAACGTTATCCGTGTTGTTAGAGTTTTGTTTGGCTGCGATCAGAGGCGGCACAAACGAATAAAAGCTTGAAATCTGCGGGAGCGGTAGAGGTTGTGGCTGAACAAGTGAAGTAAAATGGTAGACAACTAGAGACAGGAATGTTAAAACAAATAGAGAAACAACCCATTTAAGCTCTCTACACTTCGCTTGAAGCTGCAGCGACGTCTGTTTCATCGGCCTAGAGCTGGCCGCTATTTTCTTAGAGGGGATCATGTTTCAATGTCTATATAAAATATAGTCTTATAACTTAAATCAATATCTCTCCCTCTCTTATATTTTTATATGTATGCATTTTCGGACACATGCATGTATGTTATCATATAGCATGATTGGTATTGTCGTCTGTCAAATGTCACAACGTATATTAAATCCTACATTGTTTGTTACGTTTGTGTCTCTATATGCATTAAATTTATTAGAATAAATATCTAGTCAAAAAGATGCGTCTTATATGTTCTCAAACCAGTTTAGTAATTTATGTGGCGAAGTGGTTGAGCTTCTTTTTTTTGGAGCATAGGTTGTCGAGGCGTAAACGCAATTCAGATAGCTGGTATGAAATTATATTTTGTGACTTTAATGTGGCCTATAAAAGTAGATCAATACCAATAATGCACTCAGAGATAGATTAGTTACTTTTTGCTATAAACGATTTCACGTGTAAGCGTACATATGAGTAAAGGGCTTTAATGCTATATATTTTTCAAAATCAGTTCGTCATGCAGTTGTATATGCTTGATGGTATCAGTTCGTCATGCAGTTGTATATGTTTGATGGTAACTTCGACTGGACTCAAACCTCTAGGAACAAAGAAATATAAGAACAGAAATTTTCTTATTAACTTTAAAAACTTCTCAAAACTAAAACTTTCAATGTTTCTCTTAGATCTTTTATGAAACATTTCTCCATAAGGTTTATATTTATGTGTAAGACAATTTCTTTTATGCCAGATATGTAAAACACTTAAACCTAATCTAATAAAAAACTTTTTATTTTCCTATTTCTAAATTTTCTTATTGTGTTTATCTGTTAACATATTAAATATCTAATAATATGTTAAGTTTCCACAAGTTTGGAATTATCCAACATTCACCCCCTTAATACCAACTTGAATTAGGAAGATCAATTTCTTGAACTCCAATTAAGCTCCTCATTTGCTTGAACTTAATCATCAAGTAATCATCCTTCACCACACCATAGTATGTGAATCTACCTATTGGATTCACATATTTCTCAAGGTTAGACTGGATGTTCTCCTTGCTTATGTACCGCCTCTTCTTAGAATTGGTATAGTTTTTGTAAAACATTCTCATGACCCCTCACTTAAGTTGATGAGTCATGCAGATGAATCTCACTGTTTCAAGAGCTCTCTGGTCACGTCTGCCATCTTGCGTACGTGAGCTCTAGTAATGATTTCCACCTTTTATTCAACGCCAACGCGTTTATCTCTGGTTTTTCTTCAGCCTTTGAGATCTTTAACCTTGACTCTATTGGTACGTGAGTTATGTTACACGCTTCCATCTTTGTGTTACATACCCCTGTACGTTTAACACCAGCATGTCTATCCACAAATTCTTACGTCTTGTTTCTTGTGATAGAATTCATCTCGACTTTCATAGCTTCAACTCCACAAAGTAGATTGAACTTAGCTGAGGTAAACTCTCTCCCCCTCTATCAGTGAGAAAGGTTTTAACGGGTTCCTTAAACCTTTTGAACCAATCGAATACCTCATGCTTCTTCTTCAATAGTATAGCTTGGAATGAATGTCTAATTTGCTTCTTTGCTAGAAATTAATGTGTCACACACACACACACACACCTTCTTCCAGATGTATTTAGAAGCGGCTTATTCTCCCACCTGGAGAATCAAGTTTTCAGAAACGAATTGAAACAAAAGAGCCATCGCCACATCGGTCTTCCTTTATCATTGGATACCAGGTTTTATCGTGTCACATACTACGTGAACACACATCATAACCTTCATCCTCATCGACCAAACTGTGTATTTTGTTCATCTCAACATCAGACATTGGATGGATGCTGATCCAAAGTCCTTCGTGCGTGGAGTCCTAGTCACGTCCGCCATCTTCACAAGCACCAAGATCTTAACTTCAACTTAAGTTTAGATTGAGTCTCCAACCTGAGGCTTTGATACCAATTCAAATCTTTAGAAACAAAGAATTATAAGAACAACTTTTTTTATTAGCTTTAGAAACTTCTCAAACTAAAACTCTCAATGCTTCTCTTAGATCTTTTATGGAACACCTATCCATAAGGTCTATATTTATATGCAAGACAATTCTCTTTAACATGTGAAATATAGAAAACAGAAATCTAATCTAATAAAAAACTTCTTTTCCGTACTTATAAATTTCCTTATTGTGTTTATCTCTTAACATATTAAACATCTAATATTATGTCAAGTTTCTACAAGCTTGGAATAATCCAACATGGACCACCATAAAAAAATTTCTTAATAAGCTTTAGTAATCAGGTTGTGCGCATATATAGTATATTGGGGACCGAATCCGAGGAATTTGTTCCATTACATGATGCAGAATGAGAATCGGCATCACGTAATATGTGGAGTTTTGGGATATGATGTACAGTCTTCAAAGACATTTTCAGAGTTCTCATCGTGATAATACTAAATCATGTCCGTTTTCAGAGACTAAGAACATCCGCAGTGGTGGGTCTCTCACTTAATCTTTTGTAATTAAATTATTAAAAGGGTACAAACGATGAAAGAAGAAAAGAAAAAAAGGAAAGAGAAACATAAACGCTTATTCGCAGAGAGACATACATGATGTGGGAAGAGATTTTAGTTACCAGCCATTAATATATTAGTCATTGAAATGTATGTTATTTCTTGTTTAGTTATTTATTAAATTTATATTATTATTTAAATAGATGAGAACTCGGAAAATGTACTCCATCGCTGCAGATGCTCTAAGAGCACTCTCAATAGAATATCTATTTCTCGAAATTCTCAAAATACATATGTCTATATATATATATTAATATTAATATAAATTTGAGGGTTTTTAATTTGGGAAGCACAATCCAAAATATTTATTTTCAGTCATATTATTACCAGTGTGAATGTAACTTTTGTGAGGTCTTTGTGTTATAACTTTTGCTTAAGGACTTGAGAGTTTATTTGAGAGAAAAATACAAATTAAGTTTACAAAAAAATGAGAAAAATACAAATTACCTTAAACACAAACAAAGAGTTTATTTTAGAGAAAAAATACAATTTTTTTTGGACAAAGAAAAAATACAAATTAAGTTTACAAAAAAAAGAGAAAAATACAAATTACCTTAAACGCAAACAAACAAACAAACTACTGTACTAGTTATACCACCTTTTTTATCAAAGTAAATCCTTGTTTTTCAGTCCTGTTATTACTAGTATGAATGTAAGAGGACATGTCTTTACTTTTCTTTTACTAATCAACCCCTCCTGTGACTTCTCCTGTGGCTTCTGTGTAACATACGATAGAAACTATTTCGGCACCTCATCGGCTGTCGAAACCCTCTTTTTCGGTCGCCATTGACAAAATAATTCTTCCAATCCTCAATAACTTGTCTTAAATCCCTAATTTTATTTCCCAATCCAATGCAGCAATTCCCATGCATTACGCAGACTTTGGTAATATCCCAGTTTCTTTGGCAGAAATTTCCAACATTGGTTGTATCGATAAACCTCATTGTGAGCTCGAGTTTCTTAACGTATTGATCGCCTTTGATCCAGTTAAGAACGTCTTGCTCATTTCTTCCACGGAACCTTAGTCTGGACTCGTACCAATAGTTGTAGAAATCGATTGTTCTTTGGTTTGCCATGACCATTTTGAATCCGCCATTGGCTGCATTGTGCCTGTCGGTGAAATTCCCATTGAAGAAGAAATCGCAGGCGACCTGAAAATCTACATCCATATCTAATCGAGGAAATGGGTCTCGAAGCCAAAGCGTATCCATGTCCTGTTTTTATAACAAAAACAATATATCAAATTAACTTGGTAAGAAATAACCGAACCAACTAGATTTATTATGGGAAAATTCCATAAAAAATTCAATTAAATTTCGTTAAGCTTTTTAGTACCCAAATTTTTTTGCTACCCAATTTAATATCCCAATTAATTATTTTATCTATTTTAATACAAAAACTTTTATAATTGTGGTCATTTAATACCCAAACTTTGTTTATTTAACAATACTAATAAGTTTCAAATGAAAGTTTTAAAAAATCTCTAAAATCTAAAAAAAAATATTGAAAATTTCTAATTTTACTTGAAGATTTAAGAAAGAAGGTAAATAAACCCTGGAGAAGTTTTAAAAATTCATTTTGAAGGAAAACAAATTGATTTATTTTATATTTAAAAAAACAAACTAAATTCAATATTTAAAACTTAAAAAAGATATTACAAATTGTAAGATTATAAAACTTTTATTTACTTGTATTTCTCAAGCATAAATAAAATAAGAATTTTCTATAAAGTTAGAGATTTTTAAATTTTCATTTGAAACTTTTTAGTATTTTTTTATTAAAATAAACATTTTTGGATATTTAAATGGACACAATTATAAAAGTTTGTGTATTAAAATGAGAAAAATAATTAGTTGAAGTATTAAAATAGGTAGCAAAAAATTTTGAGTATTTAAAAACTTAACGAAATTTAGTTGGGGTATTTTTATGAAATTTTCCCAATTATTATATCAAAACGAACCTAAATGTTTTTTTTACAAGTTACAGCTATATTATTTTAAACTATGGGATATCATCCAAATAAAAACTAAAATAATGTAAAAACATATAGTTCTTTTAGTTTATTATTTATTTCAAACATGTTTACTTATTTAATTATTGTATATATACATATAATTATTTCTCATCGGTTGACAAATTATTTTCTCATTTAACACCAAACTGAATTAAACCAAAGCTTCTAATTCAATCATAAAAGTTCAAGTTCAAACCGATCGAGTTTATAGACCGAAAGATATATATAAATAAACAAATCAAAACCGAACTGAATAGCTGACAGTATATCCCAAAATTTATGATGCAAGGTTAGAGAGGTACCGTGAAGAGGAAGTTATATCCAAGTTTAAGCAAAGAACTTAAGAACTGGGTTCGGCGCCACATCATCCTGAGATAATCCCCTGCCATGAACCGCTTCTCGCCGGAGAAATCAATTCCGGTAGTCTTTAGAAAGAAGCAACGGTGGGGAAAGACCCCTAAGCAACGTGAATAGGCTTTATCGTCCAAACACACCACCACAACGTGACGGAGAAGCCTCTCCGTCCCATCGCCAATTCGAAAGCCCTCCAGAAACAAATCGAATGTAGAATTTGGCTCCGCCCAAGCCTGGTTCATTAATGTCACTATCACTGTCTTCGTGTCATTCATTGATGCTTCCTCCAAGATTCTCGCCAAATTTCGCCTATCTTCTGCATCAATCTATCATCCAAAACAAAACTAAGAGTAATGGATATGATTTGTATACACTAAATACCAATTTATATCACATTATTGTATGCATTTACAATACTTTGTGATGACCGTTGAAAATGCTAAAGTATTACTCAAATTAAATAGTAACTTTCTAAATATACTTTAGACTTAAAGATATAAAGGAAGAAAAATCAGATATATTTATTAGAGTATTTTTTGTGCGTACATATATATATATCAGGTACATATATATGCATATATATATATATATAAGGGTCCCATATATAATAGACGTGAACTTGATGAATAAAATGATTCCTCTAGTATGATTTACATGTCGATGCATAAATTACTAACGGTATCCGTGTAACTCATTTCGTGTTTGGCTTCTATCGGCGGTTGCACAAACGCAAGAGAGTTTGGAACTTGCGACAGCATTGGTTGAGCAAGTGACCCCGAATGGTAGAGAACTAGAGACATAAATACTGTCAAAACAAATAGAGTAACAATCCATTTAAACTCTGTCCACATTGTCTGAAGTTGCGGTAACATCCGTTTCAGAGGCTGCGACTCTAGACCGCCACCGCCGCTGTTGACCATTTTGAGTATATAGTCTTAAGTCAGATCTCTTTTTTTTTTTCTTAATTGGTATTGTTTAAATGTAGCTGCGGACTCATGCATGTCCATTAATTTATAACTACGGTCATTAATGTCATGTTGAATGCCTCAATATATTTTCTCAAAAAAGTCGGAATTTATAGATTGAATCTTCGGTTGTTTGTTTGTTTTTACAACTCAATACTATTAAAACAAGAGAAATTCTTGGGTTCACTCCCTAGGATTTCATTGTTTTATATTTAATATCTTTTAAAAAAGAAAACAAAATATTATCGAGTTATATTATGTTTTTAAAATTAAAAGATAAAAATAAATAAAAACTAATAATAGTTACAAATAAAAAACGTTTTTAAAAAAAAATGTTTTTATTAACACCAGCAAAACACTAAATCATAAACTCTAAATCATAAACCCTAAACCACTGGATAAATCCTCAACCCTTGGACTAATCTTAAATCCTAGGATTTATGATTGATCCAAGGGATTAGAGTTTACCTAAGAGTTTAGGGTTTAGAATTTAAGGTTTAGGGTTTAGTGTTTTGCTGTCAGTATCAAAAATATTCTTTACAAAATCAAAGATTTATCCTAAGGTTTAGGGTTTACCCAAGGGTTTAGGGTTTAAGATTTAGTGTTTTGCAAATAGTATTAAAAATAATTTTTTTTTAAAGTTTTTTGTTTGCAACTACTATTATTTTTTATTTTTTATTTTTAAAATATAATATAACTCAATAATATTTTGTTTCTTTTTTTAAAAGATATCAAATATAAAACAATGAAATTCTATTGTTTGGTGAACCTCTAGGTTCACCCTAGGAGGTGAACCCAAGAATCTTCTCTATTAAAAGAGAAGTATCATTTTCATCTACTATAAAATAGTTATATTAGGTCCATATATTCAGTTACATTGTATTGATTAGTTACATTAGTTTATTTAATGTATAATATTTTAAAATAATTAGAAAGATATTAATAAAAAATCTATTTTAACTGTAATTTTAAATTTTAGTTTTAGTAATCACAAAATCTGTTGAGAAAAAAATCTAACAAAATCTTTTTTAATAAATAGTTTTTAGTTAATGCACTAATTAATTTCATAATTAGTAGTATAATATTATCATACATTAATATTAATTACAATTTTATATAAACAAAATATAATATATTATATGCCAATTTTATAAATTTTATAAGTATAGTCTCTATTATATTAAAATAGAAATAATAAATGAATTACATATAAAATATATTAAATTTGTAAACTAATATATATTTATAAAAAATCATTTAAATAAATAAATAAAATATCATTCACCATTTAAGTGACTAAAATATTATTTACCTTTTAAGAAGATTAAAAATTTGTAAATTATGTAATAAATTTTATAGAAAATAAAATTGTTAACATGTATTAAATTTTTATATTTAGAAAATGAAAAATTACCCGCACAGATGTGTGGGTTCAAAATCTAGTTACTCATACTGAGACCCCATCTACAGAATTAGTAAATATGATATATTCGATTATTTACATTAATAATAAACCAACTACAGATTTGGATTTATATTTTAATTATAACAAAATCTATTGATAAAGAATCCAACAAAATTCTACTAACTTTTAAATATCTTTTTATAAAAGGCACACATTAATTAATTTCATAATTATAATATAATATTATAAATTACTGTTAATTAAATATTTATTATAAAACAGAAAAAAATAGATCGTATTTTTATAAAGTTTATAATTATATTTTTTCTTATATTAAAATAGATGTGTTATAGGAATTAAATATGACAAAGTTATATTAAATAGGTTAATTGACCCTTTTTAAATAGTTTCATTAATAATAAACCAACTACAGATTTGAATTTATGTTTTAATTATAACAAAGTTTATTGATAATGAATCCAACAAAATTCTACTAAATTTTAAATATATTTTTTATAAAAGCACACATTAATTAATTTCGTAATTATAATATAATATTATTACTATAATTAATGTTAATTAAATATTTATTATAAAACAAAAAATAAAAATAGATCGTATTTCTTATAAATTTTATAATTATATTTTGCATTATATTAAAATAGATGTGTTATAGGAACTAAATATGACAAAGTTATATTAAATAGATCAATTGACCCCTTTTAAATAGTTTCATTTAAATAAATATCACTCATCTTGAATATGTGTTAAAATTCGTAAACCATATAATATTTTTATAAAAAATACATTTATTAACATAGGTTAAACATTAATATCAAAAACAACATATTATCTTTTTATTTATTTTAAAACTCTCATAATATATTACAAATTTTATTAATTTCTAATATATTAATTTAGAGTTCTATTTTTATGTATTGATAACAAGTTATACTTGGATCACCTAAAGATTTAGTTAATATGACATATTTGATTATTTAGATTAAAGTAAACCAGCTATAATATGAATTTGATGTAAGAAATTCTGTTGACAAAGAATCTAAACAAAATCTTACTAATTTTTAAAATATTTTTATAAAATTAATACATAATAAATTTCGTAATTAGCAATACAATATTATAAACCAATGTTAATTAAAACTTTATTTTAAAAAGGAAAATAAAAAATAGATACTGTTTTTATATTTTAACTTATATTCTGTATTATATTAACATACAAATTCTATATGAATTAAGTATGAAAATTATATTAAATAAGTAAATTGATCTATTTTCATTTTAAAATAATTCCACTTAAATCAATTATCACTCATCATTAAAATGTTTTAAATTCGTAAACTATATAAAATTAATATATTTTAAACTTTTATATCTACAACTATATATTTTATTTTTATTTATTTGAAATTCTCAACAGTATTTTGTTTAAAAGTAAACAAATATATAATAGTTTATAACTAACCTTTAGTTCATACACTATTTAATAAATTGTTATTGTACAACTATGAAATATTAATAATTAGTTTTAAATATTAATGACTGAACCAATTTTAATTATAAATTTAATATTTATATCAATTACAAAAAAGTATGTTGAGAAATATATAAAAACTCTTACCAAAAAATAAAATTATTTTTATAAAATAATGTATTTTTGTAGTAAAACAATTCAAAATCATATAATCTTCCAACTCAAAAATAGTTGTGTAATTTTCCAAATTGTTTTTGACAAAATATAAAATTTTGAAAATAAATATTCAAGCTTTGAATGATACTATTTCAAATTTTGCAAAAGATAGAATTATAGAGAATAAAGAATAACTTCTTAAAATATAACACGAAAAACAAACTAATGCTGTAAAAACAAAAGTAATTTTTTATTTTGAAATCTTAATTTAATTAAAAAACTTAATATCATAACATCCAAAAAATATTCTACATCAATAATATGATAGATGCTACTATGTATACAATTCACTAAAATAATATGTCTATATTATTTAAACAAAAGAGTGTTGTACAATATATAACACAAAATGAAAATTATATATTTAAAACATTTATAATAACATCAAAATTTTACATTCATAAAATAAAATGAAAAATATCTGAACGAATGTGCGGGTCAAAGTCTAATTCTAGTTACAAGAATGTATTTGTTAATTCTAAAGTTAAAAAATCAAGTAAAGTTAAAAAATCAATGAAAATAAAAACAGAGAATAGTTTTTTTCCCATATATTTATTGACCTTTGTGTTAGTTTTTTTTTTTTTTGTGTTAGCATTTTGTTACAATCTAAGACCTAGCTAAATTGAATATTAATGTAAAAGATATCCGTCTCTGTACGCATTAAATATTTAGTTTTCATGGCCGAAGAGAAGTAGGTGAGTATGTCTTTTCTGAGGTACCGTGAACGTCATTCAGCTAGCTGGTGAGAACTAGCTTTTGTGAAGTTAGTATGACGTATCAAGGTAAATCAATACAATCAACTCATGATCACCTTTTTCCCTATAAGTGAACAGGCTGGCTCAACATTTATTTGGGTGCTGGGCAAAAAAAAATTTAAAATTCTTAATTTTTATGTTTATTAAAAATTTAAATATATATTAATTTTTATCATAAATATCTTTATAAATTTGTGATGAAAACAAGTTATCTACACATAAAATATTTTAGAGCCCCTTTTAACTAAATCTAATAAAAATTTAAAGTTATATATATATATATATATATATATATATAAAATATTAGATCTCTTAATTATTAAGATACGGGGAGACACGGGTTTAGATCCGAGAAGATCGCACCATTTGTTCCTCCATCTTAGCCGGCACTGTAAATGATTGATGTCACTTACATATTAAACTATACGAATCACTTTAATGGTAAAATATGCAAAATAATTTTCTCATTGCTTTTTATTTATAAAATTTCCTCATGTGTAGGATAGACCGCTTATAAAATAACAGATTAATGGTATAAATAGTTAACGAACTTAACTAGTAAGTACTTAACGTGCATCAGTTGAAGAGTTTTTAAGAAGGTATCTATATATCTATCTATTGAAAATGAAAAAAGGGAAAATTATTTTTTTTAAACCAAAAAAATAGTAACTATGTCATATTACTGTATTAGACAACTCTCATATATTTTATGTTACATTAGACTAAATACTTTCAAAATAGCAATAACACCCTTAATTTCAATTAAAATTTTGAATTATAATTGAAAATAATAGTTAAATATTAAAATATAATAAATAATTAAAATGTTGTAAAAAATTAAAGTAATGTAAATTAATTAAATTAAATTAAAAAATTAAATTGTTGTCAAAAAATAAAAGATAGTTAAAGTGTTGTAAAAAATTAAAGTAATTAAAATATGCATGTTTTTTTAAAAATTAAAACTTTTCTGAAAAATCAATTTTTAATATAGGAAACTGAATATTTCCAAATCTTTTCTTGCCATATTTTTGGAACTGGTTGTCGTTATCCATAGAATATGTATAGTAATAATGTTTGAAATCAATTTCTACAGATTTTAGATTTATAAATAATGTGTAGATTCTGATTTCTACTCATTTCAAATTTATAAGTAATGTGTAGATTCAATTTTTATTGATTTTAGAGGGATATGGTAACCGTGGAATGTAGATTCCAAATCATTTTAGATCTTCTATATTATTTTCGAAGTGATTTTGCCACATGTCATCTCTATCATCAGTTTCACAAAAAATAAATGTGACAAGGCTACGACAAAATAACACATACTTTTGGTAAACTTTTTAAATATAGAAATAACACATACTTTCCATTTCATGTTGATATTTATTTATGGTAAAAAAATTAAAATATGGTAATACCTCATACATAATCTTTAAAATAAATATATTTAAATATAACATTACAAATTTCGAAATAGTATTCTATTTTATTTTGCATATTATACAATTTGTATTACCAAAGTTTTCAAAAATTGATACAATTTTTTAAAAATATAAATTTCTCATAGTAAATTCATTAGTTTCCTATACATCTAAAATCTTTGTAAATATTGTTTAGTTTAAATTTTTGATAATTATACAATTTATATCACTTATATTAATTTTATACATATTAATCTCCCTATATATTAAAAGAGAAGTCACTTTAATGAATTTTTCTTACGTGTCATTCATAGGTGCAATGTAAAATTAATTCTCTTAATTTGATTGGTTATTGGCATTTGAATTTTTATTTATTTAATTAAAGATTTTTAAAAGGAAACCAATCATAGAATTACCTAATCTAATATATATTACCAAACAAACAATTAACCATCTTAAATACAAAGGATTAATAGAATTTGTTTATAGAAACAATTAAGTATCACATATTCCATTATAAAAATTTAGAATATACATATAAATACATATTATATTATAGAAATAAGTATATAAACGATTTTAATTTTTTTTTCTATTAATAGTGGATAAAAAATCGTACATTATAGAAAACTAATAATATTTTTAATACCCACTCACTATATATATGTATTCTTAAAATATGTTCAATGAATGCAAAACAGTCAAATGTAAGAAAATTTAAAAAATCAATCATTTTTCAGAGATAAATGTCGATAGTATAGTTGAGTTACCACTTTCAAAAATTATTTAAGTATTTTTATATTTAAACAGAAAATTATATGGTATGTCATTTTAAAAAATATGAATAAATAAAAAGTTTATTATAATATAAAATTACAAAAAATCAAAACATTATATTAATACAAGATTAGAGTTAATATTCTATTCATATAATTCATATAGCTTTAAGTATAATAAAATTGGCATGTTTATTTTTAATAAGAAAAAAAAGAGACATAAATAAAAACATGAGTGAATAATAATAAAACCTTTTGTTGTATTCTTCGTTATTTTGTATTTGTACATACATATTTTTTATTTGTATACCAAAATATTTTTTACGTATTAATATAATTGTAAACTAATACTTTTTAGGTGTTTATACAACATAAGGAAAAATTGAGCAAGGAAGATAACTATAAATGATAAGTTATAAAATTTTTAATGTTAAAGATGCAAAATATAACGCAAATTAATTTTAAAATTATTTTAAAATAATGATAATTACTTTTTGCGGTGTAATAAACTTTAAAAATATATGATAACAAAGTTATAACAAAATTTATACAACTAGAAACATGTTATTTTGATATCTTAAAACTGTTGAATCTCATGTTTATATTAATTTATGTCTAAAATAATGACATCACATCATTTAAGAATTAAGATATTTTCTGTTATATAATTATTTAATCAAACTTACTTTTTTGAAATACAGATATTTAGATTTACTTAAAATATGTATGTAATGAAGTAATTAAAGAAAAAAAAATTAATAATAAAATATTTATTTTTTCAATTAAAATCTTGGTCAAAGGAATCAATGTTTGATAAGATAGTGTGAAGATTGGAGAGAATTTGACAATGAATTTATTTGGTTAGTCAATTGTGATTTTATATTAAATTCTAAATTAAAAATATGTAAGAAAGGGAGAAAGAGAGGGAGATATGATGATGATAACGATTAGAGAGTTGGTTATGATCATAATGAAGATGAAAAAGAATCCAAGTGAGAGACTGAATATAAGTGAGATAGATTCTGAAATCATTTATTAATAATATGTCAAAGTGTTTAGAAGATTTAACAAAATCTGGTGAAAATTTTACAACCAAAAAGAGATAGAGAGAGGTTTAAAATGAAATATTGAGGATCATATTAAGGACGAGGGTAAGAGAATGAATATAGATGATTGTGAGAGAGTGAATGTAACTTTGAGAGATTTTGAGATTATTTGATCAACTAAGAGAGAGAGAAAGAAAAAGAGAGCGAGAGAGGTGTACAAAGACATACAAAAATAACGCAAAGAGAGATACATAAGAAACAAAACGAATGTGTGAAAAAATACAAGGAGAAACGAAATTAGTAAAATAGAAAAATATATTAAAAAACATAGTATCTATGTAAAAGAGAAAGAAAATTACAATATATTTATACATTTATGTTATTTTTTATTCATGCAATATATAGATTATATTAATGTCCGCACACGCATGCGGGCCGTCCACCTAGTTCAATATATTTAAGCAATATAAATGAATAGAAAAATCTATCTAAGATTATAATTTTAGTATGCTTAGTTAATGAAAGACTCCAGCAGAAGGTCTTATCCAAGTAACTAGTGTGCACATGAGAAGCGCGTGAGTTGAGGCAAAAAGAATCATCATCTTCTGGGAATCAAGTCATCATCATCATCAACGACGACGAAACTCGTAACAGAAACATAGAGAGATGAGATGATAGAGTGAGAGCTCGAGATGAGAGGATAGAGATATTGGGTTGGTGAGAATGAGCTAGAGAGAGATGTAATTATTGGTGTATTGAGACTCATAGACTTGTTCGTCTTCCTCGATTTTACTTGTACCTCGGGTTAGAGATATAACCGAGAGAGGAAGAAGACGAGTGAACCTCCAGTGATGTACTCTGTAATCACATTGGAGAGTACATTGGAGAATGAGCTAGTGGATTGAGAGACTTGGTTCTCTCCCCGATGATGTAATGTCGGCTTGTCCACATTGGAGAAGTGTGGTAAACAAAGTCTCTTGTGTTCTTACTTCTTTCTTGCTTGATACTTGTGATTGATTAGATTTGTTTAGGCTTGAGATGATTACTGAAATAAGCCAAGATCAAAGGATAAGTCCTCAACATTTTAGCAACACACATGTATCAAAAGTTGCTCATACGACCTAAACATAGTAGACCCGTTCTGTTTAGAGACACAGCTTCAGTGCCCGCAGTTATAAAATATAAAAGGATTCTAAATGCCACGTCAGCAAGAAGTTACAAACGAGAGTTAAAAAATAATGATATCTGACGCCATCCACAGGTCAACACCTGTATTGGAGCTGCTTATATTTACGGCAACTATGAAAACACCAAAAATGAGTAGCGTACAGTAGCCGGCGGCAACTTCATAACGACGCTGCAATTCAATTTCTCTTTTTTTGTTTGTAATTTTTTGTGGCGTAAAGCCGCATCGCGTTAAAGAAACGAACAGAGCTAGTGTGAGTCAATTTTCTGCTGATGAAAGCTATTTACAAACTAAAACCAGCCACTTCCTCCATTAATGGTTAACTTAGGCATCTACAAACCCACATTTTCCTCACGTCCAAGCAATCTCCCTTAAGACGAAACAAAATATAACAAGCTTATAAAATAAAATCAAACAAAGTGACAAACTCAATATTCTTTGAATCATAGATTAATCAAATCAAAACAACACCAAAAGAGTGTTCAAGTCTATACATACACATTACATAACAACTATTATTCAAATTCCACTGCTTCTTCTTCTCCAATCTTACATCATCCCAATGTAATATACAGAGATAGAAAGATAGAGAACTAGTACCATGATCTCAAATGTCTAAATTCTCCAACTGAATGTTGCTCTTAAGAGGCACATAATCTCCAAGATACCCACCAAGATGATCATACAAAGCCGTCTTATCAATAGTCTGATGATGATAACTCTTGCAAACGTAATAAAACACACTCTGAACCAACAAACCCACCAAATTCACCATCACAAGAACACCAACCAGCAACCCACCAACAAGGGTCCTAGTTAAAGTTCCAAACTTTCCTCCTCCATGAACCACAATCGATCCAAAAGTACCTCCAATTAATGCACAGAGGAAAAGGTAAACAAAGACCAAACCCATAGCCATCTTAGTCTTCCCCTTAAGAAGCTCATAAGATTTTCTCATGGCAGCAAGTCCATAAACCGGCTCAAGAACAGAGATCACACTACCTAGATGCCATAAGGCAGTGAAATAGACATGAACACCAAAGTAAAGAACAGAGATTATAAGTAAGGCGATAACCGCTAAGCCTACAATGTTCATATCGAGAGCTATGAATAGTATCAGTAGGAACACAAAGAAGACTGTGTTGTAAGCGAACATCATGAGAGCAACCCAAAGGAAAGTGATCAACAGGCGTTTAAAGACTTTGGGGATGGCGGAGATGGTGGAGGAGAAGGAGACTGTTTTGCCGGTGTAAAGAGAAGCGACGGTGAAGACTACGGCGGCGGTTGAGAGGAGAGAGAAAGCAAAGAGGAAGATGAGGTAGCTGAACTCGAAGATGAGGAGCACGGTCCAGTCGTGACGGGAGCGATCCGAGTTAGGTGGGTCGGAGGAGGCGAGCTTGGAGAGAATGGGCTGAGTGAAGAGGGAGTGGGCGAGGATGGCGAAGGAGAGAGGGAAGATGAGGGAAAGGGTGATGAGGTAGAAGGTTCTTGGAGATCGTTTCTTGATTGAGATGGATTCTTGAACTAGTTGAGGAATCGTCAAGAACTGGAGTTCTTCTGGCTGCAGATCCATGGCTTGTTTCTTCTGATCGGGAAGATTAAAGTCGGTGAGATTTTCTAAAAGGAAGATGAGATTTGTTTATGGATGACCAGATGAATATTGAAGACAAAGACTTATGTTGGAAAGATATACCAAACTCCAGAACAACGTTTGTGTGTTTCTTTGACCCGTTTGTCCAAATTCTTTTTTTTTTCAATTTTTTTTTCGTTAATAGAATTACTAGTAATTGTCCAGGAATTTGCGGATAAAAATAAAATTTTTTAATATAATGTAATATTTGTATACTTTTCGCATGCTATAAGATTTTTAGTTCTTACAAATTGAAAGTGAACTTTTGATAGAAATTTCAAAGTAAAAGAAAGACTCTTTATAGATAATTTTAATAAACAGATATTATATATGCATATTTTATTTATTTTTATTATTTTATGACCTTTTAATAATTAATTAATATTTTATATCAACAACCATAAAAGATTGATTAATATTTTTGTCCATTAAAATGAAAAAGAAAATAAATATTCACTTCCGACTATATATACATACTAGGATAAGACCCGCGCCTTGCGCGGGATGAAGCTATTATTTTTATTATGTTTTGAAAAATGAAACAATAGTTCGGTTTCATTCGGATTATAGGTGCGCAATCTGGATATCGGGTTTCGGTTCGGCTCAATTTTTTGTCCGATTTTTTGGTATTTCGATCATTAAAATATAGCTACTATTCTAAATCTATATGTACTACAGTTTGATTTGGTTTATATACCATCGGTTTTCAGTTTATTCAATATACCAAAAAACAGAATTATTTAGTTTGAGATCATATTATATATTATACAAATATATAATATGATCATATTTAGAGTCATATTACCACAGGGTCATTTATTAAAAAAATATTATATATTTAAATAAAAGAAAAAAATAAAAAAGGCTTCTATCATCTAATAAAATGATCAAATCTAGAATTAATATCAAAACACTAAATTTTGAAGAAAAAAAAACAGAAGCATGAAAGAAAAGTTTTTATATTCTTCCATATTTAGTGTTCATCAAACCAATATGTCTTTGATTGAACAC
>CAKOAT010655154.1:29335-113782 GCA_932364175.1 Eruca vesicaria subsp. sativa | reverse complement strand
ACAAAGTAATTTCCATTTTACATATACACTTCCATAAATTAAAAGGAATGAAGTTATTATAGTTAATATATGCAAATCGTTATCAAATCGTATATTTTCCTTTTCTTCCATTACATGCGTGCGATATATATAAATATATAAACTAATGTTACATGCGTTATATGCGTCTCTAATTATTTTTCCCTAGCAAATTTCAATTGAACCTAAAGCTGCCACGTCAGTTTAATTGGTATGCTAATTGATTGACAACTAAGCAAGGTTACTTTTTAATTAATAACTTGAGGTTACATCTTTTCAAATGTTTCTCAATTAATATATAGGGGATATGTTAATTGGTTTGTATGTCAAGTTTTTCGTCTATTCAAAAAAAATCTAAGGAATACGAATTATGTGAAGAAAATAAATTCACACTTGCACCTAAAGTATAGATAGACATACAAAATTGTCAAAAAGAAATATAACTATATATTTATATATGAATTTCCATTAACTGAATAAATTTATAATGATCTTTTGCATGTAAGATTTACTTTCTGTTAATTTATACATTAATACACATTCATATTAACAAGGTCCATATTTAATAGATAACTAGATCATCTTGACCCGCACAACCGTGCGGGTTTTCTTTTTATTTATAATTTATAAAACAATTTATCAATAAATAATAATATATTTATTTATAAAATTTCATAAAATACTAAAATAATAGATGTTATAGTATTATTTTTAAACATAACATGAAAGTATAAATTATCATTAACAAATATTTATTTATAATATATCTAAATAAATGTTAAAATGTATTGTACGCAAATTGTAGAAACTAAAACTTTATATTAAAGAAGATTATATATTTGATTATTTCAGATTATAATTTATGTACCAAACTAAAAAATATATTAGTAAGTAATAACAATCAAAAAAATTATAGTTATATAACATAGAACATTAAATGTAAATCATATATTTACATTTTTTATAAAACTATCAAAATGTTCTATTTATAAATGAAAAATCTGTGTGGGTCAAACTTTAGTATATAATTTTTTATAATGTATAATGTTATCTAAATAAATTTTAATATCTTAAACAAAAATATTTGTATTTCAAATAAAAGATAAAGATATAGGGTAATATTATGGAAATACAATTTAAAAAGATGCCAAAAATATTTTTTTTGGAGTTATTTCATTTGTATTAAAAATATAAAGACAAAGATATTTAAAGATATTATCATAAAATAATGTAACATTTGATAATCTTCGTAATCTTTCTAAGGAATAGTTCATTTTTAAAAATATCACACATGAATCAAGGTTGTGACTTCTGTTTTAATATATAAGATAAGAATTTCATTTATATGGAAAATTATGTTAGTTGTAAATTATGAAAAGTTAAATTTCCATTCAATATATGGCTAACTCTCTATAATTTTCGTTTTAAAGACACAATATATATGAATTTGTTTTTACTTTGTAACATAAATTGATATAAGAAGTTTCATTTATAGAAATCTGAATGTATTTGTTAAAAATAATCTTTGTTATTAAAAATAATGTAATATAAATGTATACCAATTAGAATTTCAACAATCATATTTTTTTAAATATATTCAAATTTTTACTTTCTATTTACATTGATATAATAGGATTCTAATTTTGAATGTTTAAAATAAAATATTGGACAATTATCTCAAATAGTTAATTTTTAAGTTTTTGTCACTAAAAGAAACACTAAAAAATAAAATTACCAAAAGAGATTAAGACTCTTTTATTAAAAAGGTAAAAATTCTACTATCCTTTACTTTATAGATATATATAAATATAACAAATAAAAATTAAAAAATAAAATATTTTTTCTTATTGTTTTGAATTATATGTTATCAAATTTAAACCTTTTCCAAACTTCTTTCAGATTTCTTTTTTTGCAATTTTTTTTGGAAATTCAAAAATACTTTTTGAAACCATTAGTAAATTTTTTATTTTTATTTACTTTAAGCCCTACCCCCAATATATCACCTCTTAAATCTAAACCTTAAACCTATATAAGTTAATCCTAGGGGTATAAATATATATATATATCTCTTTGATAAAATATTTTGGTCATTTTGATATTGGGACGCTATATTTGTGATAAAACATTTTAGGGATATCCTAGGAAATTTCATTCAAATATTTGAATGTTTCTTATTATATATATGAATATCATGATTAATATAAAAATAAAACTATTTTTAACACTGATTTATAATAAAAAGGTAAAGCTATTATATTAGATTTTATTAATTAAATTTTAACAATGTAATTTATATAATTCAGAAATAAACAATTAATAAAAATAAATTATAGAACATTATATAGACTTTCCATAATGGTTACACTTAGCTACTATAGATGATTGATATATACATAGATTATTTGATAACTAATATTAATTGATTCTAGGATTTTCTTTTGTAGATATGATTTAAATAAATGAAATTTAAAATTCATCAACCAATCAAATTACAGTAATTCCTTTTAAACTCAATCTATGATTGAGTACTAAACAAAAGTTAATTAAATGATTTTCAATTAATATAAAAAATTCTTTGCTTAATTTAAAAAGTCTTCTTCTATGGGCAGACTTCTTTTATTTTGCATGATGATGGGACTCATTCTAGAAAGCACTCTTAAGACTTTTCATCTTCTTATTTATTAGTCATACATTATTTGAAATATTTATTTTTTGTTCTTTTTGGTTGATACTTATTAATCTAATTTCGTACCTTAATTCTTTGACACCTTAAAAACTCTAGTTTTTCTTTCAACTTTCTAACGCCGCCATCAAGCTTGTGATTAAAAAATCTCTGCCTCTCCGGCGGTTAGGGCTTTGTGCCGGCGTCGGAGAGGGCTCCCCTTTGCTTGTTTTATGCTTTACGGATCTCCTTTTCAATTTTTCTCACCTTCAATTATGTTCTTTCTCATTGGTGTGGCTGGTGTGATCTGACCGTGCTCTCTCGTGGCTTCCGAAGGTCGGGGTTTGGTGTCTCCTTATTGATCTATGGTGGGTTCTTGTTCATGGTCTCGATTTCACCTCGTTGGTGGTAATAGATCTTGGCGGATCTTGTTTTACTCGGTTTTTCTGGTGTATTGCAGTTTTCTGATTTTGTTGGATTCTGAATCTAGCCGTTCATTTGTGTTCGATTGCGATTATGGTTTTTTAGGCGTTTGGAGAGGGCAATGCTTCTGTGGCCTTTTACCTCCTCTTGGTAAGTTCAGATTCCTATCAGGTTGTTTCTGTATGAAATTTAGAAAGAGAGTTGTCTCCATTGTGGCTCCATCTATGTCTATGTTTTTTCCTTCGGGTCTGGTTTCTTCCCGGTTCTATAGGGCGTCGTTCGAGTTCGGGTTTCTTCTTTGCGCCTGCCGGTTGTGAGGTGGTATTTTTCGGTTTCTTAGAGGTATCCTTGCTTCTCCCATTGTTTGGTTTTGTAGAGTAGTTTCTCCAACTGTTGTCGTAGGACAATGTATTGAACTTGTGACTTCATCGGGTCTCTGATTACCTTGGGACGAAGATTAAGCAAGATATCATCTTTTCCTTTCTCCAGTAGTGATATGTCTGGTACTTTTGACATTTCGGTTGGGGCTGTTCTATTCTCTCTTCCAAGATTGGTGTGCCTTCGTCATATTTGTAATGTCAGCTGAAAGACTATGTTTTAAGAATGAAAGTCGCATTGTTGTTTTATTTCTCTTGTCTTGTACTCCGGAAAGGTGTGTCTTTACCGGCGTTTGTCTCTCGGATATTTCTATCGAGCTATCGGTCTCTCGTATCCGTTTTGAGCTTTGTTGAATTATTGTACTTCAGTTTAAGTTAAATGAATTCACATATGACAAAAAAAAAGTGTTTGACACCTTTTGATAAAAAAAAAAAAAGTCTTTGACACCTCTAATAACATAGACAGCTTGACGGTAACATACTTATTAGGAAACATGATGTAACTCTTTAAAACGCAAAATCAGTAAAAATGCAAACTGTGTTGTTAGACAATTAACATACAAAAAGCATGCATCAGAGGTAAAAATGACTAATTCAAGTCTCCAAGTACAATATGCTCTCATTCCGAACCACATATATCAAGCCAAAACATATGGTTTTATTGTCAATCTTTCTCATATCGTTGCTTTGCAGATCATAACTGAGAACATGAAAGGGAGAAAAGCAAATCATGTGGTATCAATAAAACCATGCCACTTTGAGTTGTATCTTTCACCTTAAAATAAATGTTATTGACCAATGGAGACCATAAGGTTGCAAAGTCTTCCACCATTCTTTGTTCTCGTCATTTACCAAACCTCATAAATCCACCGTACCCTATGTCAGCTAAGTGCATTTATCATTAATTAGTACTTTTAAATTTTAATTTAGAATTTATATGACAATTCTACAAACAAATTCTATAACATAGGAATAGTAATTAACTACTAATTTTCTATTTTAATTTTAACAAAATTTCCATATATTAAAATGACTAGATGTTTTTATACACACATGCATACCTAAACATTTTATAATTACTTATAAATACATGGGTTATTAATTAAAAGATTATAATGATAAATTATTATTTGTGTTTTTTTAATTAGAGAATTTAATTATATATTGTATTCATTATTAATAAATAAATTAACATTCACTTTTCAATTATATAAAGTTAAGAATTATTTGTTTGCTTAATCTAGGGATATCTCGGATTTATGAAATGATTCAAACTAATTCCCATGTGAAACTGCAGCCCACGAGTAGACTCTCTCTCTCCGGATATGCAAATAAAATTAAGAATTTTATTTGATTAATATTTAGTTATGTATTTTCTTTCTTTGAGTTTTTAACTTTTATATTAAAAATATTTTTCGGAAAACAACACCATATAATTAGGAATTATGTTTATATATTTTAAAATATATATTTAGATTTTGGATAATTTTTATTGTTATTATTTTAATAGTTTATCTAATCAAATAAACTTTAAATTGCTTTTTATTTTATTGGTTGATTTATATATTTTATATATTAAGGATAAAAACGATATTAACTTTTAATCAAATAAACATTTAACGTATGAGCTCTATGGCGAAAAATTACTTCGCAAATAGTAGTATAATAGTATTGATAAATAATAATAACATAAATGTATAACTTTTTTTTTTTTAAATTGTCTATAAATGTAAAATGATTATTAATCCAATAGTACAATTAATTTCAATATATAATTCTTACAGTTAGAATGATTTCCATTAATCAATTACGAATGCATATAATCTATCTTACCAAAACAAACTAACTTTTTTTTAATATAAATTCAATTTTCAGGAAAGGATGGTTTTATTTTACCAAATCACACAACAACTTGTAAATGATTACAACTAACATAATTTGAACAGCTAGAACAGTCATTGATGATTTATAGAGCTAGCTGATTGTACATGATTTGGTTTGGCATGAATCTTTCTTCCTAACCGGGTGGCCACTTCATCTGTCGGCCCCCAAGGACGTGGAGATGAAGATGGTAAACGGATTGGCCTTGATGAGAGGAAGATAAGTCAGTTAAGCGTATGATAGTGATGATGAATACCAGTATACGATGATATTTGGTTGGGTATAAAAGACTTACATCCTTCAGCACCGTTGTTTATAACCACACGGAACCCATCCACAATGCCTTCTTTCTCAGCAACAATCTTTGATGCGTGCAGAAGTTGACCAAGAACCTCAACGTGTCTTGGTTCAGCCTGCAAAAGTTATTCACAGGAAGACAATGTTCAAGTAAGATCTTAATCTATTCCACCAGAAGACAAACTTAAAGACATTTTCCTCAAATCGGATTATTTGATCACCCGCAGGCAGAGAGAAAAGGAAGCATTTACATATATAATATTATTGATCAGAAACACTTGCATAATGGTGGTAGTCATTACTAGTTACAAAACGACATATTAATTGGCGACAACACGAGCCTCTATGAGATCACCATGAGCAGACTAAAAGGGACTTAAGGGTAAAAGCCATTTGATATTGATGAAACATAACAAACTGAATTTCCAATTAGTACAGCTAAAGACTATTTAACCGTACCAAAAGCAAACTGAATGTTAAAATTAAAAACTGACTCACCTTGCCAAGCGTGGTCAAGCCATCTCTCAACTTAGGGATGACCAAAACATGAACAGGAGCCTGTGGATTTATGTCTCTGAATGCCAAAACATTCTCATCTTCATAGACAATGTCTGATGGAATCTCCTTCGCTATGATCTTGTCAAATCTAAAAAAAGAGTATATCTGTATCATTTCTAAATCCATCACCAACATAAACCAAGTCAGATGTCTGAAAGATTAGGCTCATTTGTATCAAAACATGATTGCTCTGTAATTAATCCTAATCAGTTATGAACTAAAATCCTTCAGACAAACCATACATTGTCGGGGCTCCCGTGTCAGAAGCAGCTTTCGCGGCCGCCTCTTCATTGTGTGCGGCACGAGTAGAAGAGAAGGATCTGCCGAGCGATTAAACCAAACAAATGAACAACTCAAATTACACATAGACCCAAAGGAATTGAATTATTTTCACCTTGGAGAACCAATACGAGGAAGAACCTTAATCAATTCTCCGGTAGAGAAGATTCCCGAACTCGATCGAACGGACTGAGCAATCCTCACCGCCGTAGAGAAGTTTCTGAGCAGGATACACCATTAGCAAATCAATTCAATAACTAATATTATGTAGTTGAACAGTTATACCGGAGCAGCATCATAGAGGAGGAAGTGACAGCCATTGAAGAAGCACTGCTTCGTCTTCGATAACCATTTCGATCGACTTCGTAGCGAGGTTTTGTACAGACGCGTAGCGAGTTCTAAACGAAACGACGTCGTGCCAATCCTGATCCAAACGACGTTGTAGCGAGTCCGAATAAACCTCTGTCGTAATAAAGTAAAATTTCTATAAATTAATAATGTTTGAATTTTGAAATTTAATTAATTTATATAGATATTAATTTAAAAAAAGTTTCCTTTTATAGATTTTTATATCTTTTTAAAATATTTTTATTTATAAATAAAATTATGTTTAATTTTATCGTATATATATTCATAAAATTTTAGAAATCTGACTTTCTTATTATTTTATTATATTACTTAGTTTATATTTTTATATTTCATATAGTTTATGTGGTTTGTTTTATATAATTTTACTAAATATTATCAAAATATATTGAATTGTTAAGAAAGAATACATGAATTTTCATTGTGAATATAAAATCAGCAATATAGTTTAGGTTATACTTATAAGAAATGTATATATAGATATGTTATTAATTTATGCTTTTAACGGGACCATATATTTACATAAGAATTTCTAAAAAGTTATTATCTTATAATTTTATCAATTTATGTCATATTTTGAATCAGACAAACTCGGGACCGAGAAAATTTATTAATTTATAGAGATTATTAATTTATCGAATATTAATTTATAGATGTTCTACTGTAGTTTTTTCTTTTTTTTTTGGTAAAATAACTGTCGTAGTAGTTTTATAGAACAAAGTCGTAATTTATAACCTATCTATCTATACAATTAAATCAGAATCCATACGATTCAGGCTTTGTCTTTTAGAGTTATTTACATTGCTATACCATCATTTTAGACTTTTCCTACTTTTTTTTTTTTGGACAAAGATTTTTCCTACTTATTTTATCACAATCCCACATTTTTCTCTCTCAATAAAAAAAAATCATTTTTATCTAATTTATTAATACTCACGTAAGTATCAAAACATGATTTCTCTACTTTCCTCCATTATAATGTAAAACTAGATCATAATCCGCCCTACTGGATGGTCTTTGTTTTTATGGTACATATACACATTTTAAAAATTACAATATAATGGTTCTAATTTTAATAAGTAAAAGTATACTGTTTAAATATTGTATTTCATCACTGTATTTGTGACTCGTAAACATTTCAGTAATAGTTTATAAAATTTTTTGGGCTAAATTTGGTACAAAGTTATATACACTAAACAATTTAGTCAAAATTTTAAGTTAATTTGTAATGAAGAATTGGAAAGTTAGTATATCACTGTTAAAAACTTATAACAACAATCAATATAAATTATATAAAGAAAATATATATTATTCTTGATTTATTCTAAATACATTTAAAAACTTATAACAACAGTCAATATAAATTATATAAATAAAATATATATTATTCTTGATTTATTCTAAATACATTTAAAACATGAATAGATATATGTATAAATAATTTTCAGAAATAAAGTAATATCAATGATAAAAAAACCCAAAACAATAATAATAGTACTTTGGGCCGCATTAATCTTTAGTTTAATAAATAATCCCATTAAATTTTTATGTCATCCATGTTTCCAATCAATCTTTTAAAATTTTCTTATTCATGTTTCCAAGCATTTGATTTTTGTACTTCAGCTTTAATAGTATAGATAACTAAATGAAAGATAAAATTAATATATAATCAACAATTTTGAATGTATAAATTACATATAATACCTTTTGCTTGAAATATAAATAGTTTGCATAGCATATTCTGAGGACTCTACTATATATTTGCAATAGAAGTAATCTTCTCACCATAAAAAAATACAAATATTCATGAATTGTTTTTTTTTTGACGACGAACGGCTGATCTATTACTCAAGCTTGAGGTGGTCTGGGAATCCAGACCGGAATAGAACAACCAACATACATGAGTTCCCGATAAAAGGATCGGGCAGTCTTAGCTAAATGATCAGATACATCATTTAGAGATCTAGGGACATAAGTAATCTTGAAATCTGGGAAACAAATCCTCAGCGTCGAGATCTTCTCCAGTTCCGTCGAAAAACATGGCCATCCATGAGGATTCGTGAGCATTGCTAACAATTCCTTGCAGTCCGTCCCAAAGCTCTGACATGGCGAATGTTGAAGCATGTTCTCCATTGCCCACCGCAGTGTTTCCAGCTCAGAATGCAAAGCCGACTCCACTCTACTTACGTTACGCATCCCCATCAACTGACTATTCCCCGTGCTGTCCTTCCAATCCCAACCACATCCAGAGAACTGATCTATAGAGGTCCAGGAGCCATCTATCATACAAATATCACGTAGGCTTATGGCCTGACTTTCCGTATCACCGTCCTCTTGTGTGGTCACAACTTCCTGCTCATTAGCTTGGAACCAGGCAAGACACTCACTCTCTGCATACCGAGCCAATTCCAGTGGATCTCTATCTAATCCTCTGAACAATTTATCATTCCGAGCTTTCCAGATGTACCATATTAACCAAGGATAAGGATCCTTGTCTAACTCTGGCCCACAAATGGTCTTCTTCCGCCAGAATAGGTAATCCATGTTCGCATATGTGCTCTCCAATGGGAACAAAGTAGCGCTGGTTGGTATAGATGCTAAGGCCCATACCTGTAAAGCCGGTGGGCATTGGAAAATTACATGTGCAATTGTTTCATCCGGTTCTCCGCATCTTGGGCATAAATTATCGTATCTCATGTGTCGATGGTTCAGCGCACTCGTAACAGCTACATGCCCCGATATAATCTGCCACATAAGATGGCACATCTTCGGAGGTGCTTTAACCTTCCAGGCATGCGCTTGGAGCCCTCTGACACTAGGTTCATCTACCAGAATCTCATCCTTCTTCCTTAGTATATTCCGATCTACCCAATAACCGGACTTAATTGTGTACTGCCCACTCCTTGTATAACTCCAGCAGAGTGTGTCTCTGCGATGAGTTGAGCTAATTGCCATACTCCTTATGAGAGCTATATCAGCAGCGTCAACATAATGTGCCAGCCGATCCAGATCCCAAGACTTGGATTCTTGATTGATAAGATCACTCACTCTCATGTTCGGATGTAGAACCGGAGCAGATGCAATAGCTGGTCTCGCCGGAATTTTTGGAATCCATGGGTCCTCCCATACCTTTACTTCATAGCCTGAATGAATTTTATGTCTAACCCCCAATAGCAGCAAATCACGTGCAGCCGAAATGCTAGTCCACACGTATGATGGGCTGCTGACAGTGAGTTTTCGCAAAGGCGAGCTTAGACGATAATACCGCCCTCGCATAACTCGAGCTACCAAGGAGTCTGGACTTTGAGCTAATCTCCACAACTGCTTTGCTAATAATGCCAGGTTAAATTCATGGATCATCCTGAAACCTATTCCTCCTTCCTCTTTAGACAAACATAACTTATCCCATGTTGTCCAGTGTAAGCCTCTCTTTGGTGGGTTTGAACTCCACCAAAATTGTGCAATGGCACTTGCCAAGGCATCACAAATCTCCAAAGGGAGCAGATAGCAAGACATAACATAGGTTGGAAGAGCTAACAGGATTGACTTTATCATTACTTCTTTCCCCCCGTTAGATAACCACCTGCCTGTCCATCCATTCACTCTATGCCGAAGCTTATCATTTAAGAAGGCAAACAACTTACATTTCGAGCCACTGATATCCTCTGGTATCCCTAAGTAGGTTCCCATTCCTGCTTCACTTTGTATCCCAAGAGTGTCTTTGATCTCCTGTCTAGCCTCTTGACCAATCCTCTTACCAAAGAGAAAAGAAGACTTATCAAAATTAATGCATTGACCAGAGGCTTGTCCATACTTCCTCACCGCTTTCATTACTTCTTCACATTCACGGGGCTCCGCCTTACAAAAGAACATGCTATCATCAGCAAAGAGTAAGTGGGATACCGACGGACACGCACGCGTGATGCGCATCCCCGTTATCTTTCCTTGATTCTCAGCATTTATACACATATTTATGTTATATAGTATATAAATATATGAATTTATACGCACGCGTGATGCGCAAACGTTTTACTTGTTACCATCAGCATTTATACACATATTTATGTTATATAGTATATAAATATATGAATTTCTGGCAAACGTTTTATATGATAAACTAATATTTATCAATTTAAATTTAATTACAAACCATAAACTTTCAATTCTAAACTCTAAATCTTAAACCTAAACTTTGTACTTAGCAATATAAATATTTAAAACTCTATAATTGTTCCTATCTGTTAAATAATTTCAAATAATTTGCAAGATAATCTCAAATATCTCACTTTTGTCAGTATACCATAAGTGTATTCTACTTATTTCTTGATATAGTAAATTAATAATATGTTACTAGGATAAGATCTGCGCCTTGCACGAGATAAAATATAAAATGTTATTTATATAGAATATTTTATATTTGAGAAGTCAGTGTATACGATCACTCTGTAAATTTAAAACGTTGCAATAGTTGGTTCTATGTATTAAAAGTTGGTTATTGATGGAACACGGAGAAATTTATGTTGGTTTGGACTCGAAGACGGAAAGAAAAATATTTGCTATTTAATACAGTTAAAATTTTATAAATTAATAATATTGGATTATAATATTTATTAATTTAGGAAATTTATAAAAAAATATTTTTTTTATCTTTTTTCTATTTTTCCAATATATGTGTTATAAAATTAGAAAAAAATATTTATTTTACTCTATATACATTAATTAAATTTTTGAAAGGCAACTTTTCTATAATTTTTATTATATTTTTTATGTATATTAATATGCTTCATAGAAAATAAATGTGGTTTGGATATAATTTTACTAAAATCAAAATAGATTAAAATATTAAGAATATATAAAGAGAATTTTGTTATGAATATAAAAAATAATACAATAGTTTTCTTTACTTATATCAAATATATATATACACGTGTAGATTATTAAAAAAAATTGATCAACTGTAGCTTATTAATTAAGATTTTATTGGAGCCATATATTTAGATATGCTTTTTGAATAAATAATATTTTATTGATTTGTGTCATATTTTGAATCGAGACAGCTTAGTGACCAGAAAAATTTCTAGTTTAGCTTACTTATTAATTAATCGAATATTCATTTATAGAGGCTTTATTATATTTATATAATGTTGCACTATTGAACTTTTATAGTTATATATATAATTATATACACATGCAACCAATGTCTCTGGTTTTGCTTGGGAATATTTTGGTAATGGTGGTTAAAAGGTTTATGATTAAATAATGGATTAACACACAGATAAGGGATTTATGGTTCAGTTCATCATCGTTTACTTTTAATATTTTTTTTTTCTACTAAAGTATTGATAGCCGAATGTGCGGAGTTAACAACTGGATTCAGCCTTTAATACTTCTAGATTTTTAATTTTTCTGACCATATAAATTTTTAATTTATTCTTGGATTCACCAACCAATAGAATGATATTATTTCATATTTAATATTTTCTTAAAAAGAAACAAAATCTTGTTAAGTTATTTTATGTTTTTAAAATAAAATAGAAAAATAAATAAAAATAATAATATTTACAAAAACGCAAACAATATTTTAACATTATATTATGTTTTTAAAATAAAAAGATAAAAATCAAAATCAAAACGGTAATAATTTTAAAATAACAGTTTTAAAAAAATTCTTTTAATATATATTTAAAATGAAAATAAAATATTGTTACATTTTTTTATTTTTAAAATAAAAAGATAAAAGTAAATAAATAACATTATAATTGTTTAGTATTAATTTTTTTGATTTAATGTTTAGAATTTTTCCAAAGGATTTATGATTTACTCAAAGGTTTAGGGTTTAGGATTAGAATTTAGTGTTTAGTGTTTTAGTGTTCAAATATACTTTTTTAAAGAATTTTTTTGTCTTCTGTAAATATTATTATTTTTATTTATTTATTATATTTTATTTTAAAAACATAATATAACTTAACAAAAATTTTTTTTTAAAAAAAAATATTGAATATAAAATAACATTATTCTATTGGTTGATAAACCTAAAAGTTCACTCTAGTGATTAATCCAATAATAACTCTAATTTTTTTAGTGTATGTAGGCAATATGCACGTTATATCAATAGGAAGGAGAAATATACATAAGGAATTGTAAAGTGCAACAGCCTTGTCAAGTAATTAATGTTAGAATAAATGACAATGATAAACTAGGAAAGATAAATCTAATCTAACATCTAATACTATAAAAAAGACTTTTCTATCTTCTGATAGTGCCATGTCACTAATAGGGTGAAGGAGGAGATGACATGTGGCATTGGCAGGTTACAATCTCTTTTTTTTTTCTCGGTGCATGCTCTCTTGCTGGACTTTAATTGTGGGCTTCTTACGAACTGTTCTTCTCAAGTGATTCAATTTCTTTTACTAATCTTATAACGGGGTTTGGAGGATTCAAAATAGATCTGCCAAACTTTTTCTTTACCTTCATACGACTTACCATCTACCAGTTTCCGTTCAGTCTTTGAGAGTTACCAACTTATTACTTCTCTCAGTTATTGCCTTCAATCTTTTTTTTTTTGGTTTGGCAGGATGGGTTCGGGCCTTCGGCCTTAATCCCCCTAGGCCCGGTACCAGCCTGTGTTTGTACCCGGGCAATGGGGCCTAAGTCATACCGTGGCCAGTACGAGTCGAACCCGGGGCCGTACTTGCAGCTGCAAGCCGTTCACTACCAGACTAACTCGTCTGGTTTATTGCCTTCAATCTTGGGACGTAGTGAGGTTCATTAAAATTAATAAGTAGTGTATCTATCAGTGGTTTTTATCATTAAAATTGAGGAATGATAAAATAATAAAAATGTTAATAAAACCAAAACAAATATTTGGAAATATATAACAAATAAAACAAAAAATATTAAAACAAAAGTTAAAGAGTTTGTTTTCATGTACAGAAAAGATTTATTCAAATAAATGTGGTTTAAAAAAACTCATGAATTCCAAAATAAAATCAAGCTAAAATTCAATACTGATATATTAATAAAACTTATATATATATATATATATATATGCATATCCTGAAGTATAGATATAATACAAAAAAACATGAAAAAGTATAAAATAATATCAAGGTAACATAAAACAAAACAAATCAATAGATCCACAACACCAAAATAAAGCATAACATGATCATCTCTAGAATAGAATTATAATATTTAGTTAATAGCAACAAGATTGGTTTGAGTATCCTGACATCAAACAATCTTAACACATAGATTACCAAATTAAACAACAATTATACAAAATAACAATCAGTATCTAGAAAATAGTACAATTTTAAACCACTTATTTAAAAACGCAGAAAATTTAGAGTTCTAAATTTAAGGGAGAGAGTCCATTAAATTACTTGGAGACTAATTGGAAAGAAAAATAAATACTTTTAAGTTAAATGAAACATTTTTACAATTCAACCAAATAAACATCATAAATGAATATTAATTATTTTTTTGTTCATTGTATTTATCAACTTATATATAATTTCTTATAACCAAAAGAAATGGATACTAAAAATTTGAAATGCATAAGACAAAATTAATGAGTAATTTCAAATAATTTTATAATTGTTAGCTACTTATAATATTTTGTAATAGATTACAATATAAACATACAAAATATAATGCAATATCAAAATTTAAACAAAAACCCCGGGTGTAGCCCGGGCCGACACTAGTGTTAAATAAGGTAAAAGTAAGAAGAATGGTGTACGTATAGTTCTAAGAGAATTTCTAATAAGTCCTCTCATTTTATGGGTCCATCCTCACAATAAGGGAATGAAGGAGTGGTTCTCCAACGGTGACCTTCAAATTTTTTCTCTTAAAAAATTATATTTTACACTCTAATCCTCAATTTTATTAATAGTTAATTATTGTAATTAAACTTTAATAAAAAAAAATAAAAACATATTAATATATGATATTGACATAATTAGTAAACAAATTTAACTACAACATCAAATTACGTATAATAAAACATAAAAACATAAAATTATACATAGTAATAAAACACACAATTCAAATTACAAAATTTGTATTGCATAAATTTTCAAAATGTATTATGAGAAATAATATGTTTATATTATATTTTATTAATATTATTATATTCTGATATAAAATATTTTTAATATATTATTATTATTATTTAAATGCCAATATAACTATAATAGTAGAATGCTACATAAGAAATAAAAGTACACAATTCTTAAACATATATAAATAGAAGGACCAAAGTGAAAATTGAATAGTGTTTTGAAGGGATGAACAGTGCACCTTTAAATTTGAGGATGTACTATTCATCCCCTTAAAATTTGAGGGGATAAAGATCTGTTGGAATGCAAAACCCTTCAAAAAATGAGGGGATAAAAGTCTGTTGGAAATGCTCTAAGAATAACACGTTTTAGATTTGGGCATACAAATTTTAGTGGCAATATATGCAAATATTCTAGTAATTAAAGGGTGTTCAAATTAGAGGCTGAGAAAGGCCTAATAGCTTGACACATCAGCTGGTTATATTGTAATTAACTTACAAATCTAGTTAGTTTATTTCCAACTAGGACCGGCCCGTCCTACGGATAGGATATACGTTACTTGTGATCTAGATTACTATTTTGTTGTATAATTTTCTTGCGTTTAGATTTTAAAAAGAACCATCATAATTTTCATATAGTCACACTGCAATTAGTCTATGTTAGTTAAATTTCATTGAAAGATATGTTAATATGTTATGGACTTAGTCGTCCTCTATTTAGATCAACATGTGTCACTTCATCTTCCTAATTAAAAGTTTTCTTGAGTAAAAGAAAAAAGTTTGGGACGCTAGCTTCAAGTGTGGTTAAATGTTTCCAACAGAAGCACAAAATTATAATAAGAGGGATTACATTTATATTATTCAAATTAAACTACTTTTAAAAAGTGTTTAAAAACATGAATAACAGTTAGAACGAATATAATATTATTTGTAAACATGAATAGCAATATATTAAGAAAAAAAATAATGGATTTATGTTATTAAGAAAAACTGAAAATCTATTATATTATGAGAAACTATATATATGGGCATGATTTAAAATCTACATGGTCCAATCTAAATAACTAAAAACATTTTGTTTCTATAATAATAATCATAAAACAAATTGTAAACTTTATTTACATATTTCAAATCAAAATATTTTAACTCGAACGTATATTGGAGGTTGTGTACAATAATAAAAAAAGGTCGCGTATTGCACACTATTAATTGTAAAAGAAGATTCTATAATTCTGACTCTGCAACAAACTTGGTTGCCTATTAATTGTAAAGAAGATTCTATAATTCTGACTCTGCAACAAACTTGGTTGCCTTGCGGTTAAAGGACCATGTAGAATATTTCTAATTGTGTTGATGAAAGTGTAAAAATTTTGAACCCATAGTTTGCGCCAATGCTTATTAAGTAGAGACCGTCAAGTAACAATTAATTACGTTTTAGGAATGTTAGCGACTCCTTTTGGTTGGACCATGTAAGATTGGATGATAATAAAGAATCTGAAAATTTGTTGTGAGTGGATACATACCAAGCTGCGAACATGAGTTCGTCAATAGCTCATTATGAAGATCTTCATCTTCGTTTCTTATGTGAGGATAATACATTGATTTTTCATAATGCTTTGACATATATCACATGCATTAAAATCTATTTATTATAAAACCCAATGTTGGAAAATGGCATAGAGAAAGTAGATTGGTTTGACTAACTGTAACTTCCCGTATGTGTAACAGTAATAATTGGGAAAGAAAAAAGAATTAAGTTCTCGGAGTAAAATCCTTAGTTTCTGCAAATATGATTCCTTACTTCCACCAAGTTATTCCTTGCCAGACCTGGGTTTTATTCAGAACCATCTCCAACAAAATCCTTTCTCCTTTCTCTTATCAACTTGGAACTGGAACCAAACTGCATAAGAGCTGGTTTGAGGGTCGGATTAAGAGCAATAGGGAGGAGCGGGTCTACCACCTGGTTCGAAGGAAATGTTTTCCACCAAAACACCTCAAAAAGTCTTGAACTACGATAATTTTCCACACTTTTTATCTCCAAAAGAAGCCGGCTCAAATTTACACATACATAAGTACCTAGCTATAAAAGAGTGATAATAATTACCGATCAAAGCTTTATTAGTATTACACACCAAAGATGAGTTGTTTGAGGTACTGATGCTAATAAATCATATAGTTACACTGTAGAATTAACATAGATGTGTTTTCTTGTGGGCTTAAGACTTGAAAAATAAATCATATATCTGCAATAAATCATAACTGGAACACAACCATAACAATAAACAAATAGAAATAAGCAAAAAAAATGACTGCTCACCTTTCCGCAAAAGCATTTGTTTCCCAGCTGGTTTATTTAAAGATGGTTCAGTATTGAGCTTTTCTCTGAAAACAAAACGGAACAAAAGACATACCACAATAAGCAAATCAGAGTGGAAACATATAGTTTAGTAACCTTGACAGACTCCATCCAGAAAATAACCCATTCAAAAAAAGAGGAACATTCAAGAGCAAAACTATTCATCCAACATCCAAACTCATTCCTACAAAACAATTCCTGAAGAAAATGAGTAATTTTTTTTTTTTTGGTCAAGCGTGCACTTTATTAGGAAGATATAGAGTAATGTTTTTAATACCTGAACCGAACACGTCTAAGTCCGAGAGTTAGCCTGGTACAGCTCTGATTGTGATGTAAACACCGGCCTCATCTTTTTCTACCACCAATTCTGTTTCGGTGTCACTTAGATTACTTACTAAGACCTCTTCTTCCCTTGATGAGCCACTACTTCTTGTAGACTCATCAACTGATGCTGTTTCATTTTGGTGCCACTTACGGTAAAGAGTTTTAGCTTCGTTGCAAGACCAGATGAATCACGGTACCGATTTTGTGTTTGTGTTGTTGGTTGGTGAGCGAGTGAGTGATTCCTTGCTTTCAAGGTGGCTGAAACAAATGTACCAAGGAAAAGCTAATCAGTAAATGGTATTGCAATTAACTCCGAAAAAGAGTAAGAGGAAAGCTTTAGATCTTAAGGTGGAAAAGTTTTGAGATTATACGCTGGTTTTTGTTTTAAAAATAAGATGATTATGACTTTAAGAACTGAAAACCTGACCGTTTAAATTTTCTTGCTTCCAAGAAGCTGATCAGCCTCATCTCCACGGCGGAAGAACAGCGACTACCAGCCTTCAAATCAGCAATTAGAACAGAGGAGTAAGCGAAATAAATTTCAATAAAGTTTGGAATTGTGAGAAGGATTTTCATGAGATGAAGTCATAACTTTTTATAGGTGGAGATCCACAACTTGGAATAGAGATAAGAACTATTGAATGTGTTATCGTGACTCATTAATGATGATGAATTAATGCAATTTGTAACACCTATGAGGAGATGATTAGAAAACAAAACGACACACAAATTACTGACGATGACTCGTATACTGAAACTTGCAGAACCTCCATTGAAGTTAGACCTAACTCATGGAAACGACGATCCTAAACTGATTGTCGCCTTCACATTCAGGCTAAGATGATATTAGTTTAGGCCCAATCTATATTCAAACCTAGAAAGAACTAACTCGTATAAAAGCCCATATGCAATAAAGGAAATCGAGTTTTATGTTATGTGAGAGGACATGTGTCATTATCTTGTTAGACTATTTGTTGATGTGGCTCTCCCAAGAGAGAGAGATCTATATTTTATAAATATAATAATAAATATAGATATTAAATTTAAACTATATAGACCACAAATGCAAATATAAAATTATAAACACTTATCAATAAAAAAAACTGTCTATATATATAAAAAGCAAAATAAATTATAATGTAATATAGAGAATTATTTAAAACTTCCAAAGCCTCACACTTCTTACTAAACCATTAGTTTATTCTCAAACATAAGAACACAAATATTAAAATTTCATTTTCATATTGCAACTCCACCTCAAAAAAAAAATCTAAAAGCTCTCCATAGTTATGACAACATTTAAATAAAAAAAAACAAATACATGGTAACCAAAAAATCTAAACTTGAGTCAGGTATTAAAAACATAACAAAAGAGACCTTGTCATCCTAGAGAACCATATCCACACTCATTAGTTCACCCCCTTCTTAGCATTCCTAGCTTCCTAAAAGCGGAGGAGGCGTGTCACAATGACCCTAGCACAAAGTCCTGGCTTCAACTGGGCAAGAGAGATCTGGAAAGGAGCCATAGTTATTGCCGGTATGAGTTTTATTTATGTGTGAAAAAACGTAATCTACCGATTCTGTGAAAAACCTTGTAGACATGAACTCCTATTTATAAGATCCTTATCATGGAGAATTCGAAGAGATCAAACATTCTAGCGAGTTTAGGAGGAGTGGAGAAAGAAATAAATAAGATTTATGGCTCCACCATAACTCAAAAGAACCCATTACTTCTGCAATTTAGGTGTTACGGCGATGAAGAATATACTCTATTTTGGAAAAGTGAAGAAGAAAAAATTAGGGTTTCTAAACTCTCGTGAAAAAAAAGAACAACTATTCTGGTGGGCCTTTATCTTATTAAGCCCAAAAAATGACATTAGAAAAGGATGAAGAAATATGCAAACCGTGTTCGTGTTGTTAAAACAGATGATGTGGAGGCCTCTCACTGCTCGTGAAATACCGATGACGTGGAAGCATATATGAAGAGAGATGCTCCTTTATATATATAGGTGTTCCCTTATTAATATATAAAGGATTATGTATATGGTAACCAAATATTGTGATTGGCCTAACATTTTAACAAAAACTAGGATAAGACCCGCGCCTTGCGCGGGATGAAGTTATTATTTTTATTATGTTTTGGAAAATGAAACAAAAGTTCGGTTTCATCTAGATTAAGGATGTTCAATCTGGATACCTGGTTTCAGTATTTTGGTTACTAAAATATAACTACTATTCTAAATCCATATTTACTTCAGTTTGATTTGGTTTATATATTGGTTTTCAGTTTATTCAATTTTATACCAAAATACATCATTATTTAGTTTGAAATCATATTATATATTATAAAAATAAATAATATGATCATATTTAGAGTCATATTGTCAAAAATTCATTTACTAAAAAAATATTATATATTTAACTAAAAGAATAAAAAAAAAGGCTTCTGTGATCTAATAAAATGATCAAATCTAGAATTAATATCAAATCTCTAAATTTTGAAAATAAAAATAAAAACAAAACAGAAGCATGAAAGAAAAGTTTTTATATTCTTCCATATTTAGTGTTCATCAAATTAATATGTCTTCGATTGAACACAACTCTGTTTGTTTAAAGATTAAAACAAATTGTAAACAATTTCAACTAATTGTTGTCCATCAAATTTATAATTTTTACTTCAATTTAGTTATTATTAAAAAAAAGAAAAAAAGATTAAAAAATGACAAAGAAAATAAGAAGCCTCAGTTGCATTAAATTGTTAGTTAATTATATTTCAAGTGATTCAAATGATTTACAAATCATAATTATAGTTCAACTCATGTAACAAATAGATATACATATTTACATGTTTCAGTTTAATCGATTATAAATCAAACCATATCCAAATCTTACGGTTTTTATAAAATCACATACATTCGGTTTGTATGGTATATACCAAAAATAACCATATTATCGATTGTGTTAATATCTTTAAAAAATATAAAATTAAAAAACGAACTAATATATTTAAATCATTGATAACAAAAAATTTCAATGTGAAAAATTTAATACGTTTATAATTTATAAATGTTCTTGAAAATTCATTGAAATTTTTGAAATTAAAATAAGTATGTAATCTTATATGGTATATAGTTTAATCTATATATATATATATATATATATATATATATATATATATATATATATATATATATTATTATTGAATGATACTTTTTATTCATATGGTTTTAAAATCATTTGTATCTTTTTATAATAAAAATGTTAAACTATTGATCATTAATTTTTAACATAATAATTTTAATAGTTTTAGTCATTTATTCTTGTTTTTTTTTAAATTCAAAATATAACCTCTACGAAAAAAATCTAAAGTTTAATTTTATAGCTAATTTGATTGTATGATTTATTTTAATAATATAGAATTAAAAAGAAAAATGATGGAGGAGATACAATTTTTTATCAAATATTTATTATTAGAAACATTAATTGTCATATATATATATATATATATATATATATATATATATATATATATTTGTCATTTATGGTAATTCTGTAGCTTTTATTTAAGGAAAGAAAAAAAATAGTAATTATATCTAGCATGACAATCATAAATGATTCTATCATAAATATCATATCATATCATATAGTTTGACCAACAAATATATCTAGAGACACATAAAAATCGAATGTGGACCTGCTTATTTTTCAACTGAATGTAATTGACTACCTAATTGAGTGACACGTAAGCATAGGCTCTTTTTTAATTATTACAAAATTGAGGTTACAATTTTTTAAATGTTTCTCAATTAATATATAGGGGATGATTTTTACATTTTCTTACAAAGATAATGTATTTTTAGTAATAATATTTTGTGAATCATCGTAAAATATAATAACAAACTAAAATATTTTTCTCATTTAAGTTTCCTCATAAATGTCAATGATATCTAGTTAGTTTGTAGTTTCTTATAATCTCTTAATGTCTTTATGGTAACTAAATAATGTTATTCCACAAAATGTGGGAACAACCATAACTTCTATGATTATATTTCTAGGAATATCTTACGTAAATTTTTTTTCTAATATCAAAAGACTATTATATTATTCAAGATTGAGGTGGTCTAGGAATCCAGATCAGAAGTTATCTTTTGTTGGTTATTCTATTCCGATCTGAATTCCCAGACCACCTCAATATTGAGTGATATAATAGTATTTTGATGTTAAAAAAAATACATAAGATATTCCTAAAAATATAATCATAGAAGTTATGGTTGTTCCCACATTTTTTGGAATAACATTATTTAGTTATCATATAAACATTAAGAGATTATAAGAAACTATAAATGATATCAAACTAATTAGATATCATTTATTACTCAAGATTGAGGTGGTTTAGGAATCTAGATCGAAATAGAACAACCAACAAAAGATAACTTCCGATAAAAATTACGAGCAATTCTAGCTAAATCATCTGCTGTCCGGTTTTGCGATCTTGGTATGCAGGATATCTTGAAGTCTGAAAATCTTTCTCTCAGCTATGCAAATTCTCCTAACTCTGTAGAGAAGCTCGGCCAAGCTCTCGGATTTTGAATCATCTCCATTACATTTGTCCCGTCCGTCCCAAAATTCTGGCATTCAGTGTTCTGAACCATGCTCTCCATTGCCCAGATCAAAACCTCCAATTCTGCATGTAGAGAAGACATACGATTTTCTCTATTTTTTAATCCTAAAAGTTGATCTCTTCTTGACCCATCCTTCCAAACCCATATGAAAGGATGGGTTAAAAATTAAAGATTAATGTTAGCTAATGATAACAAGTTAGATTAAAGGAATATAATAATAAAAAAATTATCTGCTCGTAAATCTCATCCACTTTAGCTGTGGATAATGTGACGGGTATCCCATCGGGAGACTGCTGGGTCAGATGGGTTTGACGCTTTTCAACCCAAGCAACAACGTTGTTGTAGATTTGCTCGAACCTAGGATCTATTAATTTCTCAGCCTTGTTCTTGTGGCTCCTCTCGTAAAGTTCCTTACGAGATGGTTTAACTTCCGTCTCTTTGACCTAAAAATACTTCAAAAATAACTAATTAATTAAAATATATATAAGGAAAAAGTTAATTAATTTAAATATTTACCATCTCTAGACGGACACCTGCGTAAGGTGTCTGACCCAAAGAGTGAACCATCGGCGTGTTATCGTGCTCATCTTTCGTTAGACGGGAAGAGGAACAACTGTTGGAGACTCTGATCGATGATGGCAAGCTCCAATAATGGATGAGACCATCCCACACCTCCGTGGTGAGATCAGCAGGTTTCTCATGCTCATAACCGTCCACCAGATAATAGTCCTTCCAGTTGGACATTGTATCCAACAATCGCTCTTTTGTATTTTTTTATAAAAGCTTTCTTCACCTCCTCGTTCAATCCTATGGACCAATGTCATTTTTTTCTGTAGACAAAAAAAATATTAGATTAACAATTAGTCCAATAATATTTAAAAAATCTTAATAATTAAAAATATAATTAATAACCACTTACAACAAACATTTTGAACCACGTCTTTCTGATGTGGTTCGGCGCGTTTCCAATTTGGATGTGTCTCACAGAAGTAACCTTTGATCACCTTGGTTACGCTCCGAGCAACACGACCGTCAACCTCAAACCTGAATTGAACAAAAACGAATCAAAATTTTTAAATATTTTAATGTTGTAATAAATAAAAGATATTTTTAAAAATGAAACGTACCAGAAAGTGCCTTCCGATCGGTCGGGTCTAAGACTGGTAAACCTTCTCCGCCTAGCTCAGCGAGAAGATCCTTGATGGTGTACCTAGCATAAGGAGCCGTTGGCGGCACCAGCAAGTCAGGATGAACTTCGGCCGCAGGAGAAGGAGGCACGTCCTCCGGAACATGATCCTGCGCTGGTGGCACAGCAAACGGAGGAACATGTAGTATTAAAAAAAGGCGACTGCGAGACTCTCTAAGAAGACTGAGTCTCGGGGACAGTATCCGGAATTGAAGAACCGGGAGCTGAAGATGATGCGCCTGTATGAGCACTCGTAAACTAACGAGGAATTAACCAGGCCCGCGTCTTTTTCCTCGTAAAGCCATCGTTAACTTAACGAGGAATTAACCAGGCCCATATTTTTCCCTTTAGCGAGGAAATAAAAAGGCCCGTGTTTTCAGCCCGCATGGATTTTATGAGGAAATGGTTTACGTGGAATTAACCAGTCCTGCGTTTTCGCTTTACGTGGAGTTTACGAGGAAATATATCTTACGTGGAATTAACCAGGCCCGTGTTTTTTCTTTACGAGATTTTTACGTGGAAATGTTTCTAAATCCCTAAAAACCGAAACCCCAAACCCTAACTTCCTTAACTTATAACCTCAATGTCTAATTCTTCCTAAACCTCAATCTCTACTTCTTCATAAACCCTTAAATACAAAAATTTTGCCTAGCCAACAACTTCTTGCTTGTTAATTTCATTTTCATAATCAAATAAACTAAAACATGCATTAAGTCTTAAAATTAATAATATTTAAATTACATCATCATTCAGATACATCTTATTATTTTTTGTCATCACTAGAAACATCATCATCTTCATTAAACTCGTATTCAACAGCTTCGTCTGTGGTATCGTCATGAAAATCTTCGTATTCAACATTATGCGGATCGATGAGAAGCATACCATCAACTTGTTGTTCAGGTTCCTCAACTCCATTGGTGTGTTCCTCTTGTAAAGGTGGCTCTTCTCCAGCGATTATTCGTCCACACGATATAACTTTGATAACATCTAACCAATTTATCCCCGAGGTTATCATCGGAGGGTATGGCCTACTCATACTGATACATCCATCCGTAATGTACAGGTCCTCAAAGCAATGCCTCATATGGGAGGTGGACAATTAGATGCTCCATGACGTCAAAAAATGCTGACGGAAATATTTTCTCCATGTTCCACAGTAAGATGGGAATGTTCTCGTGAAGTTGTTGAGTGACATCCTCTTTAAGAGTGCGTGTGTCCAGGTCCCTGAAAAATGCTCCAATTCCTTGTATATTTCAAAAATATAAACACATTAGTAATCATATTATTTATTTGTGCATATAAATAAAGAAATTAATTAATTCATGTTTAATATATATATATTACCTGCAAGTGCTTCATGTACTTTTGTTGGCAGTAGCTCCGCAGACGCAAATGGAAGTAGTCATTGCATAAAGACATGACAATCATGACTCTTCATCCCGAAGAACTTTTGACATTTTTTTAACACATCTAGAAAGATTTGAAACATATCAATTAAGGAACTTCACTTCTGATGCCACTCAATTGAACAACAACGATTTTTGTTCTGATGACAATCTGAATATCCGAACTGGAACTTGTCTATTAATTTTTATATGTAACTCACTTCTTGAGCAAATATCAGGTAAGTACAACCTTGATTTTATGATGCCTTTCCTCTTTCCTTGGACATTCAATATTGTCTTCAAGATGTTCTAAAAAAAATCTTCTCTATATGCATCACATCGAAGTTGTGACGCAAAAAGACATTCTCTACACCCACTGTAAATTGGCTGATTCGCATCATCTGACATTTCATAAAAAAAATTTGCATCTATGCTAGGTTCTTCAACTTCATCATAAGCTACAAATGCATCACCTACCATATCATGAACTCTATCATAATCTATCATCTGCTCCTCCTGATGGTAACTATTTTTATTATGCAAATGATCAACCCGTTCAACCTGAATATTTCTATTACTACTATTAGCTTCATTCCCACAACTATAACCTTCTCCACGTTGAAACCAAATATATTAATGTGGCATGAAACCTCTATTTACTTAATGCTTCCAAACATTTTCACGAGGGCCTAATTTTGAATTGTTGCATTTCTGACAAGGATATAATATCTTACCGCTTCCCTGCATTGGCGGTGTAGAATCTGCTTGATGCATAAACGACTCCAGCCCTTCGAGAAAATATTTCGTTACTCTTCTGTTACCATCTCTGTGTATATACATCCACCTCCGCAACTCTAAAATATTTCCATCAGCGTACATTTTTTTTGTAAATAAATTACTGCAGAAAGTACTATAGATGCAAAAGTGGATCATCGATCATCCTATGACAACACTTTTCATGATTGTTTGGAAGAACCAAAGCTGATTTCCAACCTAACCTGACATTTATTGCTTGTCTTGGGGCTTGATATACAAGGGATCCGAATCCTCATGCAAGTCTGGAAGGTAAAATTCTCAACAATTTTGGTTTCTCTCTCCTTCCTTTGGCATCCCATAAAGAGAAAAATAAAAGATTGAGATGATTCCCTGAGAGGCAGAGGGAGACGTACATTACCCATGACCCCACTATTCTAATTCAAAGGAATGATCACACATTGTGGAAGCGAGGGAGAGGTAAATTACCTATGACCCCACTATTCGCCTACACTTTGTCAAAAAAGCTACAAAAAGTAGAAAGATCAATAAGATGAACATTAGGTTTTCATTGGGATTGATATAAAAGAAAAGAAAGTTTGGGATTCAGAGAAGGTAGATAAAGGGAGAAAAGGAACCAGAATGAGAATGCCTTAAACTTGCTTGAGTTGAATCCAAGTGTTCTTTGATCAATACTCCCAAGGTAAAGCCTACACCTTTATTTTATGCATAAATGAAATCAGTAGAGGGGATAGACAGACATGATTGTTTAAGTTGATTAGCTAGATGAATTTGGTTGCTAAGCTAGGATATGGTATAATGTACTTCTGTAGTTAGTAATATGAGATGTGGCTGGCAACAAAGTAGAGGTGTTGATCTTAAAGTTAAGATTTTATTGAGTCCCTACTGTTTTTAAACTTCTTCCAAGAGACTAACTAATGGTTTGCTTGAGGACACGCAAAAGGTTAAGTCTGAGAGAGTTGATATACCATGATTTTGACCCACTTTTAGCCATGTTATTGATATGTTTTTATAAGTTATATATATGTTTTGGAGTCTATTAGGTATGTTGTCAGGTTCAAGAGCATTTTGGAGTAAAGTGATGATTTAGGTGCCCTTATGGAGCTTAAAGGAGCGTTTTCCAAGATGACTATGTAGATCAGACAACAAGGATACATATCGATCGATACACATCCTGTGTAATCGATCGATGACGCTTCCATAGAAGATGAAGTCGAGATACTCTATCGATCGATGTACGCCATGTACCATCGATCGATATGAAGCATGAAGAACAAGTCTGACTTGGCCAACTTGAAGCCCAAGTTTTTCCCAATATTACAAGATTACCCCTGACGAGTTTTTAACTTAATGGAACTCATATTTATAGTTTTGCCTATGTGTTTTGGCTAGATATGCTTTTTATGTTCTGAGTGTTTTTCTTTGCTTTTGATACTATTTTATACTTAGCAATAAAGTATTCTTTTCATCTTAATTCTCAAAGGTTATAGAATTCTAGATTTAGAAGAAACACACAAAGAGATTTGTTGTTCCAAAGAACCAAGAGTTCAATCTTCTAATCTTATGAATTTCTATTATTACCTTGCTGCTATGAATCACTTAGCCATTTCTGAGTAGATTCCTTTGTTAGATTTAGGGTTCAAATAGTAATGAGTGATTAGCCCCAACTATGGAATGTTGAGTTGGATATTCATTATCCAAATGAACCCTAATGCTTACTCTAGAGTATCTAACTAGAGTATGATCATGGAGTGATTTAACTTGTTAATCATTATCCTGAAATCATTTGGCATAAGCTTAGATCCTCTAGGGATGTGCGAGAGCCGGTCTATGATCTTGGTGAACACAGTTTCGATTCGATCTTATGCTATATCGATTGATACTCCTATAGAGTCATCGATCGACGACAATCCATATCATCCGATATCGCTGTCAAAACATCAGTCGATATTGCCGGCAATAAGATCAATGGATGAGTCTATTTGGCGACTGCTATTGAATCTATCTAAGAATCGAAGTTCTTATATATCTTGCAAGCAACTTACTAAAACATCTGTAGCATTATAATCCTGATTATCTGAATAGCAACCTTGAATCTAACTACTTTCTTTTATTGTTTTAAACCAAAACCTATTCTCTTGAGCAACTTATCATTGCTCACAACTGCAATTTACTATTTTAAACTGAATCAACCTAGCATAATCATTTAGGATTACATCTTTTGTGTTCCTCAGTTCCCTGTGGATTCGAAGGTAAGCACTACAACTGAACCTCTTAATTGAGAGAGTAATTCACTCATTAGGGTTAAATATTTGAGTGATATCAAATTAGGCGCCGTTGCCGGGGAACTTTGATAGCCGTTAGATTTAATCTGATTAGGTCTAGGTTATTTTTCTTTTATTGTTTATTCATCTTCTGACACAAAATTTTTTTCTTGTTTTTTTTCAGGTACATGCTCAGCAGTACTAGAAGCAACAAGAACAACCAACTTATGTACTTAGAAGACCCTCACAGCTTGGAACGTAGCATCCGCAAAGACCTACACTCCGCATCGATCGACATCAACACTTCTCTGTCGATCGATACTCGCTTACCACAGTCGACCGAGACACCTTCTTCGTCGACCGATACTCTCACCGTCACATCGATCGACATCAACAACCATTCGTCGACCGATCCCTTCGATATACATCACCTAATTACATCGATTGATACTAACCGGCGAGACATGGTAGCGCCTATTATTCTCACAACCGATGAGAATGGAGACCTGCGTGATCAAGATGGTCACCTGCGTAATGCAGCTGGTCAGAAGCTGAACGCTCAAAAGGAGATCATTCCTGAGCAAGAAACTGCACCTACAGACATCATTCAACCTGTAGAAGAGGCTAACCAAGCTAGAACTTTGGCTGATTACAACCGTCCGGATCAGTTCTATTCCAACCGATCAGCCATCCGCCCTCCTGCTATTCAGAGAGGAGATTTCGAGCTTAAGCCGCAGTACTACACACTTGTAGGACAAATACCCTTCTGTGGGTTGTCCCATGACCATCCTATGGACCATCTGGAGAGGTTCGAGGATCTCATAACCATCATCAAAGCCAATGGAGTCCCTTAAGACTATCTTCTCTGCAAGCTTTTCAAATACTCTCTATCTGGAGAAGCTTTGCAGTGGCTGAGGCAACTACCACCAGGTTCTCTCACAACCTGGAGGGACATCAAAAACGCATTCCTGCATAATTTTTTTGATGAGTCACGCGCTGAAGAATGGAGAAGAAAGATTGCTACATTCACTCATAATCCTGAAGAGTCATTGAAAGATGCATTGAACAGATTCAAGTCCTACCAACGAGATTGCCCACACCACGGATTCAACAAAGTGCAGCTGCTTTGCACTTTCTACAGAGGCATCACCTTGGACTATCAAAGGGCTCTTGATACAGCTAGTGATGGCAACTTCAACACCAGGAATCCACAAGAGGCTGTGAAGTTCATTGATAACTTAGCTTCCAGCAACAGCACAAAGAACTTTGTGAAGTCAAAAGCTACATCATTCCTTGGAAAAGAATACATCAATGAAGTGCAAGCACAGCTGGATACCATTCAGAAGTTACTAAACAAGCAGAGTTGTTCAGTGGAGGATGCAGACACTACAGGTGAAGATTATACAGAAGAAGATGTGATCTGGATCAGTGGAGCACGTTTTCAGAGATCAGGTAACCAAAGAGGATACATAAACTTCACAGGCCAGAGAAGCAACTTCAACCAGAGTTCACAGAAGCCCAACACCATCAGCAGCAGCAACCCCAACAACAACATGAGCTATGGGAACTCATTCTACTCAAACCCACACCCACCCACCCAAGATAGTAAACTGGAGGAGATGCTAGACAAGGTTCTTGAGAATCAGCAGATACTCCAGACAGACTTCAATGGAAAGATTGACTCTGTCTACAACACCCTTACCACAAAGCTAGATGCTTTAAACACCCATGTGAAGAAGCTAGAGACTCAGGTGTTTCAGACAGGAGAAGCCCTAAAGAAGCAGGAGTTTGCCAACAACCATAACATCAATGCCATCCTAGATGATGATTTTTGGCAAGAGGTAGTAGAAGAGATTCAAAGATCTGATGATGAGAGAGACTTCGTTCGTGACTATTATCGATCGATTTCATCCCGTGATCATCGACTGATACGATCCCATGTACATCGATCGATAGACTTTTATGAGTCTCGATTGATGGACTTAGACGAATACCCTCATGAGTGCAGTGCCGTCAAGACTATGCCTCACGAAGCTTTCACAGCACGACATCCACATCCGCCCGTCCCTGTCAAAATCAATCCGCATGACATCGATCGACATGATGACCCTCCCATCGATCGACAGGAAGACCTTGATATCGACCGATGCACTCCAGTCAGTGTCGCTCGATACACGGTACCCCAACGCCGAGTGCAACTTCCCAAGATAGATAGTGCACGTATTGACGCATTCCGGGAGCAGTATTACACTTCCAGAAGCCCTCAAAAACCCATCATGGAGAGACCCATAGATATCTTTGAGTCTATGGAGATAGAAAAGGAAAATCATGGAAGAGTTCTCAGAAAAAAGAAAGAAAAGATACCCAAGCCTTATAAAAGGGAAGCTAGTGAGAAAGAATTGTCAAGCTTCAGAAAGAGAGTTCTGAGAATACCTAGAGAGAAACCCTTTGAAGAAGCCTACTTTTCACACAGATTGTGGATGTTTTTCAAAGAGACCAGAGAGACAGAAGAATACATCAAGAGAATGTTTCACCAAGTTAGAGACAGTCTAAAGAAGAAGATCACACTGGAAAAGAAGAGCGATCCAGGGAAGTTCACAATACCATGTTCCATCAGAGGTGTTGAGTTCCCTCGTGCTCTATGCGATACAGGATCTGGAGTTAGCATCCTACCCAAGCTTATGGAAGACCAGCTAGGTCTGAAGATAGAGCCTACTGAAGAATCTTTCATCTTTGTGGATTGTTCTCAGCAGAACTCTGGAGGAATAGTTAGAAACCTTGAGGTACATATGGAGATGCCCTCATTCCTATAGACTTCCATGTCCTGGCCAACAAACTTAACTTCAAGACTTCTCTATTGCTTGGAAGAGCCTTCTTAGCCATTGTGGAGCTGTTTGTGACCTCAAATCCAACAAGCTCTGCCTAACCCTCATCAACCCTACCATCCACTACAATCCTGTTCCAGTCATCAAGTTTCCAAGGATAAAGAGCCCAGCACTCATAGCAACTTTTTTCTGTGCCTACGAGTATGATTCCATGGCCGAGTCCGAAACCGATTCAGCAGTATCGACCGATGGCAGTCTTCTACCATCGACCGGTACCAGTCAACCCGAGTCGACCGATAGACACACATTGTCATCGATCGATAAGGTATTCCAACAGATCGATGAAGAGTTTCTAGACGGTGATTTTAGCGCAGACGATTGGGAAAACGATCATTACATGCCAGAGCTAGCTAGCATCACTACTCAGGATGAGTATGATGAAGATTATGAAGAGGAACGAGCCACAGAGTTTAGATATCTTCGAGAAGATGAAGTAAGACTTCCTCTCCCATCCTTCATCTTCGGAGCATCGACCGACAGAGACCACCCTCCATCGACCGATATGCCCCAACCCAGATCGCTCAAACGACGTTGCAAATCAACGAGCGAGAAACCCTACTGTGCACCAGTTTATGTCCCACATGAGCCACACGACGGAGATTACTCGATTGGAAGTTGGGCAAGCAGTTACCATGAGAGTTTTGTAGTGGACACATCACCACTACAATCTGCATTCCAACCTGAAGCACACGTATCGACCGACACGGAGCAACAGCCATCGATCGACATGTTCCTAAACAGATCGACCGATGCACCTGCTATCCCATCGATCGATAACACCAACACACCATCCAAGGTAAAAACACATAATTTAAATTTTACATTACTAAAATCGGATGAATTTGGTATTTTCAGGGATCCAGAAGGCCATGCACGAGCACTAGACGGAAGAATAATTCCAATCTCCAAAGAAGACGTTGCAGACATCCTTCAGATGACCAGTTCCTCCTATCCGGAATTTCAACACCCATCGATCGATATGTGGAGACTTGCATCGAACGATATACAACGAGAACTTGGGAAACGAGCTTTCAGATCCGGGGTTCGTCAGTTCTCATGGGAAAAGAAGGACGAATATGGTGTCTACAGAGATGAGCATGGTAATGCAAGAAGCGTAGCTGGAGATATCATCCATGTTTCCAAAGAAGATATTGAGAAGCTGCTGAATAGAGCCACACTGTTTGGGCGCTCTTGTTTCTGTCTACCATAACACGCTGAACAATTTGCTAAAGGAGTTCCAATCTGCAAGCTCTACACACAAGCAGATGTCACATACATGCTGAATGAAAGAACCGGTGAACATAACTAGGAGATGGCAGTATTAAGGTCTGACCATGAGGAAGCCATAGCATCGCTTCAAGGAGAACTACAGTGGAATTTGTCTGGCAATGATTTCGCTCGCAAAGAGAGAAAAGCCCTGCAAGAAGAGGTGAATGCACTTCGCAAAGAACTTGAATCACAGCAGCTGACATCAACCGATACAGCCCTATCAGCATCGATCGACACGACCTTCGACCAACCTATCGAAAGTCACTTACAGAAGCAATCGATCGATGATATACCCAGCACATCGATCGATACTCGCACACCAGATTTCTGTACCAGAGGAGAACTTGAGGAAATCACAACGGAGATCTACATATTTATTGAAGCATGTGAAGAAGACACATATAGATTACTCCACAAATTTGGTTCCCGGTACAGAGTGACGTTCAGAGATTGAAATGCACAACAGAGGACATTCAGATGGAGATCGAAAGCATCAAGAACCAGTTCGCGAGCCAACCTGCACAATCCGCATCGATCGACGAGCCTCTGAACCCATCGACCGATGGACATCCATCCACATCGACCGATAGACCTACACCGCGATCGGTTGATACTACCCCTTTCCATGTGCAAAACACCCAAAACCTCGACACAATGCAGCTGAGTACTAATCTAGAGCACACCTACAACAACATTGGACAACATGACTGCAGCTTAGCAAGCATTGAGGAGTGGCTACAGAGAATCCACTATGAGGCCCAAGGATTGAAAGCTAGTATGACCAGAAGTGAGAAAGCCACAAGAAGCTTCTTAACTTCATGGTTTGAAGAATCACAAGAAAAGGAGGATACTTGTTTCCCAACAAGTGCCTACAACCCGCCTCACTAGCCACCATACCTCCATAGTCAAGCTAAATGACTTTAACTAAGCGCTGAGTGGGAGGCAACCCACTGTTAGGTATTTTCTTTCTTAGTTTTATTTTATTTTTACTTATTACTTTCATTTTTATTCGTTTTTAGGAACATAGCTACACGATCACTACCTATCGACCGATAAGACCCTGTCTACATCGCTCGACATAACCTATCCATGACGATCGATGGAAGTGACTCACCATTGATCGATACGAACATCGGCCAGGTATATCGTTCACAATTTCGATATCAGTTATACATTTATTATTTCTTATGCTCTAACTCCGACTAGTTATACACTGAGGACAGTGTATGATTTAAGTCTGGGGGAGTGGAATTACTGATGCTACTTTACCTTTTTGATCTCATTAAAAAGTTTTCAAAAATTGGTTTTATTGAGTCAAGAAAGGGACAAAAAGATTTCAAAATTTTTGCTTTTTATCTTACTACTCTTTAGCATCATTCTTAGAATTGTTGATTGCAGAAAGTACTATAGATGCTAAAGTGGATCACCGATCATCCTATGACAACACTTTTCATGATTGTTTGGAAGAACCAAAGCTGATTTCCAACCTAACTTGACATTTATTGCTTGTCTTGGGGCTTGGTATAGAAGGGATCAGAATCCTCATGCAAGTCTAGAAGGTAAAAGTCTCAACAATTTTGGTTTCTTTCTCTCCTTCCTTTGGCATCCCATAAAGAGAAAAATAAAAGATTGAAATGATTTCTTGAGAGGCAGAGGGAGAGGTACATTACCCATGACCCCACTATTCTAATTCAAAGGAATGATAACACATTGTGGAAGCGAGGGAGAGGTAAATTACCTATGACCCCACTATTCGCCTACACTTTGTCAAAAAAAGCTACAAAAAGTAGAAAGATCAATAAGATGAACATTAGTTGTTCATTGGGATTGATATAAAAGAAAAGAAAGTTTGGGATTCAGAGAAGGGAGATAAAGGGAGAAAAGGAACCAGAATGAGAATGCCTGAAACTTGTTTGAGTTGAATCCAAGTGTTCTTTGATCGATACTCCCAAGATAAAGCCTACACCTTTCTTTTATGCATAAATGAAATCAGTAGAGGGGATAGACAGACAGGATTGTTTAAGTTGATTGGCTAGATGCATTTGGTTGCTAAGCTAGGATATGGTATAATCTAATTCTGTAGTTAGTAATATGAGATGTGGCTTGCAACAAAGTAGAAGTAATGATTTTAGAGCTAAAGATTTTATTGAGTCCCTACTATTTCAAAACTTCTTCCAAAAAGACTAATGGTTTGCTTGAGGACAAGCAAAATGTTAAGTCTGGGGGAGTTGATATACCATGATTTTGACCCGCTTTTAGCCATGGTTTTGATATGTTTTTATGAGTTTTATATATGTTTTGGAGTCTAGTAGGTATGTTTTAAGGTTCAGGAGCACTTTAAAGTAAAATGATGATTTATGTGCCCTTTTGGAGCTTAAAGGAGAGTTTTCCGAGATGACTATGAAGATCAGATAATGAGGACACATATCGATCGATACACACCCTGTGTAATCGATCGATGACGCTTCTATTGAAGATGAAGTCGAGATACTCCATCGATCGATGTACACCATGTACCATCGATCGATATGATGCTTGGAGAACAAGTTCAGCTTGGCCGACTTGAAGCCCAAGTTTTCCCAATATTACAAAAATGCTCATGACGAGTTTTTAACCTAATGGAACTCTTATTTATAGTTTTTGCCATTTTGTTTGGCTAGACATGCTTTACATGCTTTTTATGTTTCTAATACCTTTTGATACATTTTGTACTTGAAAAGCTTTGCATACTTTTCTTTATACTTTGTTCTATTCTATAAAGTATTTCTTTTCATCTTAATTTCTTAAAGGTTATAGAATTCTAGATTTAGAGGAAACACACAAAGAGTTTGTTGTTCCAAGAACCAAAAGTTCAATCCTCTAATCTATGAGTTTCTATTATTACCTAGTTGTTATGAATCTCTCAGTTATGTCTGAGTAGATCTCCTTGTTAGATTTAGGGTTCAAATAGTTATGAGGGATTAGCCCCAACTATGGAATGTTGAATTGTTGATATTCATTATCCAAATGAACCCTAATGCTTACTCTAGAGTAGCTACCTAGAGTATGATCATTGATGTGATTTAACTTGTTAATCATTGTCTTGAAATCATTTGGCATGAGCTTAGATCCTCTAGGGTTGTGCGAGAGCCAGTCTATGATCTTGGTGAACACAGTTTTGATTCGATCTTGTGCTATATCGATCGATACTCCTATAGAGTCATCGATCGACAGCAACCCATATCTTTCGATATCGCTGTCAAAACATCGGTCGATATTGCTGGCAATAAGATCAATGGATATGTCTATTTAGCGACTGCTATTAGATCTATCTAAGAATCAAAGTTCTCATATATCTTGCAAGAAATTCATTAAAACATCTGTAGCATTATAATCCTTATTATCTGAATAGCAACCTTGAATCTAACTATCTGAGAGGCAGAGGGAGAGGTACATTACCTATGACCCCACTATTCGCCTACACTTTGTCAAAAAGAGACTACAAAAGTTGAAAGATCAATAAGATGAACATTAGTTGTTCATTGGGATTGATATAAAAGAAAAGAAAGTTTGGGAGAGAAGGGAGATAAAGGGAGAAAAGGAACCAGAATGAGAATGCCTGAAACTTGTTTGAGTTGAATCCAAGTGTTCTTTGATCGATACTCCCTAGGTAAAGCCTACACCTTTCTTTAATGCATAAATGAAATCAGTAGAGGGGATAGACAGACAAGATTGTTTAAGTTGATTGGCTAGATGAATTTGGTTGCTAAGGTAGGATATGGTATAATGTACTTCTGTAGTTAGTAATATGAGATGTGGCTTGCAACAGAGGTGATGATTTTAAAGTTAAGATTTTATTGAGTCCCTACTGTTTTTAAAACGTCTTCCAAAAGACTAACTAGTGGTTTGCTTGAGGACAAGCAAAAGGTTAAGTCTGGGGGAGTTGATATACCATGATTTTGACCCACTTTTAGCCATGTTATTGATATGTTTTTATAAGTTATATATATGTTTTGGAGTCTATTAGGTATGTTTTCAGGTTCAGGAGCATTTTGGAGTAAAGTGATGATTTAGGTGCCCTTATGGAGCTTAAAGAAGAGTTTTCCGAGATGACTATGAAGATCAGACAACAAGGATACATATCGATCGATACACATCCTGTGTAATCGATCGATGACGCTTCCATAGAAGATGCAGTCGAGATACTCCATCGATCGATGTACGCCATGTACCACCGATCGATATGAAGCATGAAGAACAAGTCTGACTTGGCCGACTTGAAGCCCAAGTTTTTCCCAATATTACAAGATTGCCCCTGACGAGTTTTTAACCTAATGGAACTCATATTTATAGTTTTGCTTATGTGTTTTGGCTAGATATGCTTTTTATGTTCTGAGTGTTTTTCTTTGCTTTTGATACTATTTTATACTTAGCAATAAAATATTATTTTCATCTAAATTCTCAAAGGTTATAGAATTCTAGATTTAGAAGAAACACACAAAGAGATTTGTTGTTCCAAAGAACCAAGAGTTCAATCTTCTAATCTTATGAATTTCTATTATTACCTTGCTGCTATGAATCACTTAGCCATGTCTGAGTAGATTCCTTTTTGTTAGATTTAGAGTTCAAATAGTTATGAGTGATTAGCCCCAACTATGGAATGTTGAGTTGTGATATTCATTATCAAAATGAACCCTAATGCTTACTCTAGAGTAGCTAACTAGAGTATGATCATGGAGTGATTTAACTTGTTAATCATTATCCTGAAATCATTTGGCATAAGCTTAGATCCTCTAGGGATGTGCAAGAGCCGGTCTATGATCTTGGTGAACACAATTTCGATTCGATCTTATGCTATATCGATCGATACTCCTATAGAGTCATCGATCGACGGCAACCCATATCGTCCGATATCGCTGTCAAAACATCGGTTGATATTGCCGGCAATAAGATCAATGGATGAGTGTTTTTAGCGACTGCTATTGGATCTGTCTAAGAATCGAAGTTCTTATATATCTTGCAAGCAACTTACTAAAACATTTGTAGCATTATAATCTTGATTATCTGAATAACAACCTTGAATCTAACTACTTTCTTTTACTGTTTTAAACCAAAACCTATTCTCTTGAGCAACTTATCATTGCTCACAACTGCAATTTACTATTTTAAACTGAATCAACCTAGCATAATCATTTAGGATTACATCTTTTGTGTTCCTCAGTTCCCTGTGGATTCGATCCCTAAGTACTACAACTGAACCTCTTAATTGAGAGAGTAATTCACTCCTTAGGGTTATATATTTGAGTGATATCAAAATTACTTCGATTTTACGAAGAAAGATAGAAGCAAAGTAAGTTCCTCGTAAACAAACGAGAAAAATGTTTCCTCGTAAGGCCGTAGTAAAATTATGAGGAACTACGTGGCAAAAGAACATTTCCTCGTAATTTCGTAGTAAAACTTTTCCTCTTAAAGTCCACGTAAAACATTACTACTAAATTAGGAGGAAATGTTCTTTTACTTCTAATTAGCGAGGAATTGGCTTGAAAATATCTATTTCAAATCTAAAAACGTGTTTTGTACCTATTTTTCCTCGCAAGTTCCTAATAAATGTTCAGATTCTAAAATTTCTATAAATACCACCATTTGTGATTCATTTCAAACACACCAAAAAAATCAGCTTTAAGCTTGATCAAAGAAAAAAAAAATGTCCGGTCCTGGAAATATTTTCGTGTTGCGGAAGTGGATGTATTCACATAGAGATAATAACGGGAGAGTGACGAAAGAATTTCTCAAAGGGTTGGAGACGTTTATGTATAAAGCAGATTCTACACCACTCACGCAGGAAAGTGGTAAGATGTTATGTCCTTGTCGGAAATGCTGCAATACAAAATTAGGCTCTCGTGAAAATGTTTGGAAGCATTTAATAAATAGAGGTGTCATGTCATATTGTTATATTTGATATCAACATGGAGAAGATGCTAGTTGTAGGAATGAAGCTAGCAGTAATAATATCTATTTTTAGGTTGAACCGGTTAATCATTTGCATAATGAAAATAGCTATCACCAGGAGGAACAAATGGTAGGTTGTGATAGGGTTCATGATATGGTAGGTGATGCATTTGTAACTCATGATGATGATGAAGTTGAAGAACCTAACTTAGATGCAAAAAAAGGCTGCGAATGAGTCAATTTACAGTGGTTGTAGATAAGATCTGTCTATATTGTTGTTGGCTGCTAGAATGATGAGTATTAAAACCGATCACAATCTACCTGAAAATTGTATGGATGCATGAGCAGACTTGTTTAAAGAGTATTTGCCAGAAGACAATGTGTCTGCTGAATCTTATTATGAGATTCAGAAATTGGTATATAGTCTTGGGTTGCCCTCGAAGATGATAGACATTTGCATCGACAACTGCATGAGTTACTGGGGAGATGATGAGAAGTTAGAAGAATGTCGATTTTGTAAGAAGCCACGATTCAAATCGCAAGGTCGAGGGCGTAATAGAGTACTATACCAAAGGATGTGGTACCTACCAATCACAGACATATTGAAAAGATTGGACCAATCTGAGGAGACTGCTGGCACGCCAAGCATACTCAGACGGATGGAGAGATGACTCATCCATCAGATGCAAGAGCTTGGAAACATTTTAACAAAGTACATCCACATTTCACTAGCAACAGCCGGAATGTGTATCTTGGATTATGCACTGATAGATTAAATCCATTTGGAATATAAGGGAGACAATATTCATTGTGGCCAGTCTTTCTTACACCGTACAACCTACCACGGGAGATGTGCATGCGACGAGAGTTTCTATTCTTGACCATATTAATACCTGGTCCAAAGCATCCAAAAAGATCTCTCAACGTTTTTCTACAACCACTGATAAAAGAGTTGAAAGATTTGTGGTCAACATGGGTGAGGACATATGATTGTTCAACGAAACAAATTTTACGATGCGATTGATGCTTTTGTGGACCATAAGTGAATTTCCTGCATATGGGATGTTGTCTGGATGGACTACACATGGGAGATTAGCTTGTCCATATTGTAATATATCTGCTCACAAGGCTTACACTACAACAAATATCAACATTCTTAGCTCACGATAAATGTTATGATAGGGATTTCATAGCGTTTTTTGATCTGCTATGTCATCGGCAGCCATCATATGTACCCCCCCCCCCTACGATAGCACTTTTCGATGACGCTATTTATTGTTAGATATGATAGCAATTGATGAATGCAGTTATTAACGTAACAATAACACGACATTTTAACGTCTCGAATTATTTACGATTCATAATTCGAGCTATGATATGGTCTTCTACAATAGCTTTTTTCGGTAGCTGTATTTAGTTTTGTTACAGCTTTTAATTATGTTATCAATTCCGTTTTCGTAGTTTTTTTAAATGCTATGATATTCTACTATGACTCGTTTTTGAATGCTATGATTACATATTATAACTCGTTTTTGAATGCTATGATATTAGACTATAGCTCGGTTTTGAATACTATGATATTATACTATGATATTATTACAGCTGATTTTGTTTTATGCTATGATAGTTGTTACCGATTTGTGCTTTCAAAATAAAAAGAACAGAAATCATCCAGAAATCATTCATTCATTCATCCAGAAACAACAACATAGCATCCTAAGGTTTACACATCCGACATGAAAACACAAAAAACCGTCTGAAAACATAAGAAAATAAGTTTACCAAATTGCTAGGCTGGACCAGAGTTCTTCATTCCCCCAAGCTGCAACAGTCAAAACCTCAAATCAGTTTACCAATTCTGTCTGAAATATTCTTAGCAGAAATCACAACACTTACTTGTTCACCTTAAAATATGACCAGTTTATCAATTGGCCATGCAATAGATGAACCATGTGCATCTTTCAAGGTCTCTATCTCATCAGATGTCTTCCAAACGTCTGCATCATCAACCAGCACTGCATCAACCCACACTCTAGCTGCATTTGGACCCAATCGTACAAAGTGTACCATCTGTTCTGGGTCAGTTGAATGCACACGTCCTTCGCCAACAACTCGTTTCCTGCTGCCGATGTCCAGCAATTTGCACTTCTGATTCACTTTGATAGCTTGGGATCCATCATTTATCTTTCATGTTTACAATACAAATTATTTTAATACTCAGACATTAATACTAACAAGAATATTTAAAACAGAAGGAAGAAATGTTACCCGCATTGAGGAAGTCTTCTGGGTATGAGTTGTTGACGTTGTTGCTTTTGGTTGACTTCCTGTGTTTCCTTCTGCAGATGCAGTTTTTGGAGGAGGAGATACTTTTCTTCTTGCTTCCGGTGGGTTTTCGAATATAACTTTGTGAGCAGGCCATGATATGAAAGTCATTAAGCAGTCGTCAAGGTATGCGACATCCAACGTAGGCCTCCATAAAAATGTTCCAGATTCATGCACGACATCGAGAAAGACTTTTACCACCTTTGGTCCGAGTGGAAGTCCATTAACCAATGCTTTTGATTCTTGAGTCTGCCAACGTCCTTCACCAACAACTACACTATCATCGGATAGATCCAAAAGTTTGCACTTGTTGAGAGAATTTGATCTTGAACCCTGTAACACATTTAGAAAGCAATATCATTAAACACCATATCAATACTTAATTTAACTGATAAGAGAAGAGCACAAAAGACTTTACCAGTGGGGCAATGTCTTCTGGTTGGAGGCCTTGTCCTACTTCTACACATTTATTCTTAGGCCATGCAATAATATGGCCAACAGCTTCATTAATGGTGAACATGTTACTCGCATGTCTCCAGAAGAAAGCTTCAGGTGCAGTAGCAGCATCAACCAAAACTTTAACATCCGTAGGGCCTAGTCGACTTTCATTGACTAAATCGTTCGGGTCTGAAGATAGAATACGACCCTCAGCAACGTTGGCATCTTCATCAGCCCAATCAATAAGAAGACACCTCCTTTGTGTTTGTTTGTTCACACTCTGTTACATGGTGAAAAGTTAGAATGTGATTGTGTAAACTTAAAAATAAATCAATGATCGTTTTTCTTGATGACTTACTCTTGCATTTGAGTTTTCACCCACTTCATAATCTTCCCTCTGCAACTTAAAGCAGATAAAATCTTATTATTTGTTATAACCTACTATCTCAATAATGTATAAACACAAAGTAACTGACCTGGTTTTTAACTGCCGCAAGTTCAGCCTTTAACTGGTTAACCGTATCCTGGAGTTCATATTGCTTCTCTTGCATCTCAGAAAATGTCTTGTGTTTAACTTGAAAGAAAGCTAACTTGGTCTTACTCATATTTCTGTCCATCACTCTCAAACGACCAGGATTATCAGGTCCTAACAGTTGTACGAGTGTATCCTCATCTTTAGCACGTGATGGATTGGCATCATCAATAAGCTCAGCTGCCTTTTTCTGTATATCAGAGAACAAATGAATAACATTATAAGAAAGTTATATTTCCAATCACATTGCAAAAACATAATAAGCAAATTTATGACTTGAACTCACAATCTTCTCAGCCGCATTTGTGTTGATGGGAGTTCCATCTTTTCTTGTATGAGACTTGACCCATATTTTAAGCCTTGTCACTTCAGATGGGTCTTCAGAACTGTTTTTCTATGGAAATAGAAGTACGATCAATATCCTCAAGTGACCATATTAAAGGAAACAACAAGTGTGAGGATAAAGAAGTATGTAAATTACCATGTCTTCTGATAGTCTAACCATTCCTTTCCGACTACAAATGTGAGGAATCTGTTTGCGTCTTCTTTCCTTGTAGGTATCACTCACAATCTATCATATCATATTATTGTTAATATTGTTATCATAATTTCAACAAATATCTTACTCTATTCCAAATGATTACCTTGAATTCTTTGCTAGTTTTCAGCTTAACAAATTTGCGCCACTCAACCGGAGGAACATTTTTAGGTCTGAGCTTCATCCTTTCTTGGTTATTATCCGCTACATTAATTTGGGTGACTAGCCGTGACTTCGATGATCTCCACAAGGCTCCCATCTGCTTAAGAACTGCATCCCTATGGTATTCTTCATCAATTTCAAACCTTGCATGCACTCACGTAGAGAAAATATTAGTACATATAGCAATCTCCACTAGCATAACCTCTACTTGTAACGTATAGAAGTTGTCACCTGTACAGATTTCCATAGCACTGTCTTCACTTCTTCAGTGATATTTTTCCAACCTTCAATAGTGACATGAACGTGCTCCCTTACCAATGGATCTATGTATGAAGACAACTTCACTGAACCAGAACTATAAGCTTCTCCCATTACATTGAAATCGACATGAAGTCTGGTATTGGGATCCTTGGCTATTTCTTTCATCCTGGTTGGTCCACGTTTTCTCTTACGGTTGCTTCCCTCAGGCTCTTCATTAGCAGTTAGTTCGACTTCACCTACATGCTCGTCTGTGTTGTGCTGCTCTTCTTGCTGTGGTTGTTCTGGTACATCTTCTTTCTCTTTGACCGGTTCTTCTTGCTCTTTGACATGTTCTTCTTGCTCTTCGACAGGTTCTTCTTGCTCTTCGACATGCACACGTGGTTCAATAGAACTCACAAACTCAACATCTTGCTCTTTCTGTATACCTTTCTTTGGTTTTTTTCTACTTCCTTTCTTCTGACGTCCCATCTTAATTTACCTACATATTATTAGAAGGAAAAGATCAAGTCAGAACAAAACAACAGTCAAGTACAGAACAATATCACACAACCAATCACACAACAAGCACACGCAATGACTAAGCACACAACTAGCACACGCAATGACCAATCACAGAACAAGCAGACCAAACAAAAATCACCAAAAAGGATACATTTCAGACATATATGCCTTCACAATCTGTTCTAGCATCCTCTGCTTCATCATTGTCAATATCCATGTAAATATCTGCTGGCAATGGCCCAATCTCTGCATTTCCTTCTTGAATATCTTCCTTACTATATCTTCTTGAAGTACCTCTCATGACAATATACAAATTAGAAGTCTCATATTCCCTTGAGTAAAAAACTTGCTTCGCCTGAGAAGCTAGTATGTAAGGGTCACTGGAAAAGGATGCTTGACTATGACTCAAGTTAACAAGAGTAAAACCATCTTCAATCTTCACTCCATTTCCTTTTACTGCCTAGTGACATCGGAACAGAGGAACGTAGAAGACATTATAATCAACCAGAATGATGTATGTTACTCTGCCGTAGTAAGATACCCAGTCAACCACCTGTGATGTATCTTTGGCACTAGATCGACAAACAGCAGTAGCCTCATAGTAAACCCCAGAATTCTAACTTTTCCTATCAAGTGATGCTGTGTGAAACCTCTGACCATTGACTATAAAGCCTGTATATGACTTTGCTGAAGAACATGGACCATAAGCTAGCCACTTGAGTGTGTGTTCATGCTCTTTAGAATCAAGAGGTACCTACACAAATAAAGACAAGTAAGAACCTATATCATAGTACCATAATTAACTTCTTAACTTTCTTAACAAATCACGGACCTGTTTTTTTAGCCATGATGCAAAATTCTTGGTATGCATACTCCATAAGGTTGATACATCTCGTCTACATATGTCATCTGAGTCTTGTAAATACTGGAGATGCTCACTGCTCAGAGAATGGGAAAATTAATAAATATATATAAAACTCAGTAAAAGAGATATAAATAAAAGAGAATATATTCTTACTCTACATAAGGTTCGACAAGTGCAAGGTTTTGGATGATAGCAAGATGTGCTATTTTCTTCTCCATTTCAGTGAGTGTAATTGTTTTGCCAACTGATATTGGACGACCCTCTAAGACAGAGCTACTCTCATACTCCATGTTTCTTTCAATTTTGTCTTCCACATTTGTTGACTTCTTCAGAAATTCTCTACAAAACCTCATACATTCCTCAGCTAGATAAGACTCAGCGATGCACCCCTCTGGTCTAGCAGGATTTCTAACAAAGTCTATAAGGACTTTCATGTACCTGAAAATGGGAATATATAGATTAGCAAAATAATATTAAATTATTAAATTATAAAACATGCATGTGTTTGTTACCTTTCAAATGGGTACATCCATCTAAAATGGACAGGTCCCCCAAGTCGGGCTTCCCTTCCTAGATGAACTGTCAAATGGACCATGATATCAAAGAAGTTTGGAGGAAAATATCTTTCAAACAAGCAAAGCGTCTCTACAATCTTTGCTTCCATAACCAGAAGCTGCTCTCTATCAATCACTCTCTGACATAGCATATTGTAGAATGCGCATAACCTTGAAATTGCAAGCCGAGGTCCTTTAGGTAACAGACCTTTAAGTGCAATAGGAAGCATTTGCTGCATTAACACATGATAGTCATGTGATTTCAGCCCTGTGACTTTGCACTCATCTAGAGAAACTCCTTTAGAAATGTTTGAACAATATCTATCTGGCCCTTTGAAGTCAAATAGCTGCCTGCAAAATATCTTCTTCTTTGTCTTGGACAAAGACCATGGTGGTGGAGGAAGATATGTTCGTTTTCCTTGGATGCGAGGGTGCAAATCTTGCCTAATACCCAAATCCTCAAGATCTTTACGAGCAGGAAGGCCATCTTTAGATTTCCCACAGTGCAACAATGTTGAAACTAAACTTGCAGCTACATTTCTCTCCACATGCATTACATCCAAATTGTGCCTCACCGGAAGTTCCTACTCAAACAAAAAGAAAACACAAGATCACAGTTACATAAAAAATAGTCATAAACTTAGTAGTATTAACCATTTAAGGACATGAAAAGCATCATACCTCCCAATATGGTAACCGGAAAAAGATCGACCTCTTCTTCCATCTAGATAACTCATCCTCATCTACTTGAACTTCTTCCTCTTCCTCTTCTTCTTGCTCTGATTCAACAGATAAATCCTCACCATCAGAGCATAAATCAGTAGTTGCTGTCATCGTTTTCCTCTTACTTGCAGACCTTTTAAAATTTCCAAAGTCATTGTTGAAGTTTCTCAAACTTGAGAAATTTCCCGACCTGTGAGTATTCTTCCCCTTCTACCTTCTTCAGTTTTTCCATCAAACCACTTCTTTTTTCCTCTAAACCTATGACCTGGTGGCAGACCCTTTCTGTGACACATGTAGACGTGTTTTCTGCTGAACTGTAGCCACATACTATCTGTTTTTTTACCACATAACGGACACCCCATTTTCCCCTTTACTTTGCAGCCTACAAGATTCTCATACGCTGGAAAATCGCGGATTTTCCAGAGCAGCATTGCCTTAAGATTAAAAGTAGATCCAGTTACAGCGCCGTAGGTTACCTCTCCACTGCTCCACAGATGGTTTAGATCGTCAATGAGCGGTTCTAAGTAGACATCTATACAATTTCCAGGCTGCTGTGGACCAGGAATCAACAGTGAAAGCATGATGTTCTCCTTCTTCATGCATAAGTCAGGCGGCAAGTTGTAGTTCACAAGCAGGACAGGCCAGCAACTGTAATTGGAATTCTTCATGTTGAATGGATTAAATCCATCAGTTGAGAGGCCGAGCCTCAGGTTTCTTTCTTCGGCTGCAAAGCTCGGGTACTTAGCATTCATCTGGTCCCATGTGACTGAATCAACAGGATGCCGAAGTTTTCCATCAATGCTTTTGTTGATGAAGTGCCACCTTAAATCCTTCGCCATCTCCTCTGACCGAAACATTCTCTTCAACCTTGGTATGATAGGAAAATATCGTAATACTTTCTGTGGCACACCTTTCTTTTTCTCACCAATGTACATATTAGTCTTCCATCATGAAGCCTTGCATTTCGGACACTTCTGAAGATTCTTGTACCTCTTTCTGAATAGACAGCAGTCGTTGACACAGGTGTGAATCTTCTCGTAACCCATATCAAAAGACTTAAGAAATTTCCTCACCTCATACAGCGAAGTGTAGAGCACATTATCCTTAGGTAACATCTCCGGTAAGGTCTCAAGCAGATTGTTGAAACTCTTGTCAGACCACCCATTCTGTGTCTTCAATCTAAATAAAGAAACAATGGCAGATAACTTGCTGTGTGATGCACAATTCAGATATAGTGGGGTTTCTGCCTCAGCTATCTTTGCCAAGAATTCATCTTCTTTCTTGTCCTCGCCCGCTGTCATCTCAGATAACTCTCCTGTACCACCTAACTCTTCATCAAAACGCTCAGCGGCTCTGTATAATCCAACAATCTCATCATTCCATTTACTTGTGCTGCTGTCACACGCATCACATGAGTTCAATTCTCCATGTAGATACCAATCAACCCGCTTCTTGTAAGCATCCTCCATTCCTCTAGTAACAAGATGGTCAACTACAACAGCTCCTGAGTGACGATCCATATTACGGCAGTCTATGCAGGGACAGACAATCATATCAGTCCCTCCCATGCTTGCAGCAACATCCCGTACAAAATTTTAAGCTCCTCTCTCATACGCAGGATCAACTCTTCAACGAATCATGAAAAGCAAAACAAAAATAAACGACGTAAGCCTCTCAACACATACTGAGAATATCAAATTTGTCAAAAATATTAAACGAAACTGAAACGAGATAAGTACCTGTTAAGATGAACCCATGCCTTCTCCACCATTATAAATTCTAAAACTGAAACTTTAGTACATTTTTTACAAAATCATCAGAGTCATCAGAGTCATATTAACATCATTAGCCGTCAGAGTCATAGTAATATCATCAGTCATCAGAGTCATAGTAATATCAATCATATTCAGAACAAATCACACAAGTTTTGAAGAGCTATGACTCCACGAAAATCAGTTATCAAAATGAAATTCAAGAGCTCAAACTAATCGAATCAGAGACAAGTAATAAACAGTTAAAAGAAAATCTCTAAATCGATAGCTCAAATCGAATCAGAAACAAGTTAAATCGACATGCAAATCAAAATGATAAAACTAAACCAAAATCCCTAAATCGACATACAAATCAAAGCAAACAATCAGTGAGGGAGATGGCGCAATCTCGACCTCTGATACCTTCAGCGACAGAAAGAGGGATGAATGGTGGATGTGAGAGACGGAGAGTGGAGACTGATAAGGAGGCAGAGAATAAGACGGAGAGCATAGAATAAGACGGAGAGTGGAGAATGAAACCCAATTTTGGGGTTTTAGGGAAAGTGATAAGTGAGAGAGAGGGAAAGTGATTTAGTGTATACGCGGAAAACCCAATTTTGGGATCCTGCTTAATGAAACTCTATCATAGCGTTTTTATAACGCTATTATATTAAACGAGATTTTTTTAGTTAACTACGACAGCAGTTCAGTAAATATCCTGCTGTGCTATCAATGTGGAATTTTTTTGTAGTGTTAACCAAACATGCTATATAGCGACTAAAGTACTCACAATTGATCGTCGTCAACAATTTCGGGAAGATCCAACTCTTTCTTTATTTTGCGTTCCATCCATACGGTCATATGATTTACCAACACGTGGATTGAAGATATCTCTCATGTTTGTGCCATGGAATCGCTTGGAACCTTAAAAATTGTGATCAACATCAAAGGAACTGATGGAAAGGCTATTCTAGACGAACTCGTCGATGAGATAATACTCACTGGATCCACAATGGTGGAAAAAAAAAAGAGAAGAAGAATCAATTTGTAAGAAAAGAAAATAGTGTGTTAAAGAGTTAGGAAAGATGAAAGAAAGAAGGAACATTATTATTTGGTAAGAGATTTTAGGGTTATACTATAGGGAGAAGGAACAAGTTTGGACAGGGACAATATTGGAGTTTAGAAATATCAATAGTGTTTAGGGTATTTACTTAAATATGTTTTTAGGTAAATGTGACTTAATTTCTAAAAGAAAAAATCACATATTTTGATTGAGATATGTATTTTATAGGAATATACAAACAAAATAATTTTGGATATTTAAACTAGAACGTTCAATTTCGAACCAAAGAGCGTTTTGTGCTTTTAGACTGAATAATTAAACCAAATTTTTATCTCGTGCTTTCAAAGTACGAATCAAATCTAGTAACTCTTTAGAGGTTGCTCACAGAATATTGTTTAGATATTTTATATTTATTTCACATAGGAACTTTCAATAAAAAAAATCTACAACTTTCAAATTGAACAGAAAATTAATTTCAACTCTTCAGTAGCCATTCCTTTTTGGAAACAACTAAATCACTTACTTTCACTAACTAAGTCATTCTACACAAATGTTTAATACGGTAGAACTTTTTTAACACATTATTAAACATATATAATAAATATTTCTAATATACTCCTCAGTGTAACCCCTGGCCCATATCTGTAAACCCATATATTTTTCTTCTAAATTATATCTTCAAAATGCATTAGACATATAACTACAATTTGATATAACCACATATTTTAGCATTTATTTCCATACTTCATATAGCTCCCAATCAATACTATACTACAATGTTTTAAAATTCGTCCCATTTTCTGAGATTGAGAGGTAGTTTTTTTTTTGAAAATATAATTTAGAGAAGAAGAGAGAGATCTATAGATTTAAAGTGTTTAGCCGGGAATTCAATGGTAAATACCATTTTTGATGAACTCCCAACGAAAGTGTTTTGTCTAATCTATCCGTCAGAATAATAGTCGTCAAAATGTCTTCAGGATTACCAAAAATTCCTAACTGATTCCAACATACATATGTCGACGTAAACCAAAAAAACATGATGTTGGAAATAAATTAATCTATGAATTGTTTCTTTGGTTAAGAGTAATAAACATGAATCCTGCTTCCAGCTTCTGGTTTATGGGTTCCAGGTCAAGTGATTTCTCTTACCTGAGGATAAATGAAAATCTTTCTTAAGCTAAAGTAATCAGTTTAGATGATAATGAATCTTTCGAATCAATTTGAATAAGGAAGTATTCTAAGATCTATGGATATTTTCAAGAGAAATTAAAATATTCGATTATCTAAGGATAAAATGAAAATTTTTTAATCTAAGAGAGTCACAACTTCTACTATAAATATAATGCTTATGAGTCCAGTTCATCCACCTAAAAGTGACGTCAATATGACAACCGCCAAGGTAGAAATGTACCCAGAAGAAGACCATCTTCGTCGACATGTCTATGATATGAAAACCTATGTGATTACTACCAACCAAACCAAGGTATATGCTCACTGTAACACGTCTATAAGTGTACTTACTGACCAGTGCCGGTCCGGACTTAAGTGGCGCCTAAAGCGCAATGAAATTATTTTTCCCTTTAATCATAACTAAATTTATATTATTTTAAGTATTTGAACAGAATAATATAACTTATTATTAGATTTTTATTTGTTTGCAAAAAATATTATGTAAAAGATATAGTATGTTAAAAATCAATTTTATTTTTATTTTTATTTTTCAAAAGCATTAATCAACTTTGAAGAGTCAAGTGTTTTTTTTGTGTATTGATATTATTGACAATTCATTTGGTTGATTAGTAATTATCCTTTTGATAGCATTTTTTATATATTTAAAAACTCAAAATAATATATATTTTATAAGATAGCGACACATATTATTAAAGCATGTAACATCAACATCAATTTTACATTTTGAAATGTCTCATAATATATTAGAACCCAATTTAAGATAATTTTATTTGTTCATATTTCATAATTTTCTTTTTAAAAAGTTACAACAACTTACAAAGGAAAAAAAAATAAAAAAAAAAAGTCTTTCATTGGAAATGTTAGATGCCATAAAGAAGAATGTCTCCTTTAAAAAATAATTAGAGATTACTTAATAATTTTTTTATTTAATATTATTTGTAATAAAAGAAATTAAGTCTATTAAAAAGGTAACCAAATCGTTTAAATGGACTAAATCTTGATTTGCTATCATTATTACTATTAAAACAAAATTAAAAAAAAAAACAAAATAAAACAAGGAAGGAGGATCGAACTGTATCCTTTGGTGACAAGAGATGAACAACCCAAACCATTAAGATAAAGTGACGAGTTGTAATTCTGGTGCCCTTAAAATATTTATAGACTGTGGCGCCTAAAGCCTAGGTTTCACGAGGTTTTACCCCAGGACCGACCCTGTTACTGATTCAGGCCATGATCTCTCTCCCATAAGAAAGAACACTCCATACTCATGAAGCATATTTACTAATCTACCATCTGGTTCGGCCATGTGTCATGTAGACCAGATGACTCATGTCAGCTACATGGCCAAGTGCCCACAAGTTCACATACCAACAAGGCTACATGTCTACCTAGACTAAAAACCAATAATAATATAAGTTACGAGTGGTTTGATCCCATAACATTTCTCTAAGTGAAGATGCACTAACATTAGTAAGAAAAGTCAACGCATCAACTAGAGTTCCTACTAGTTCGAGGTCTCAACCACAAGTCAGACCTCTACAATCTTTGGATTCAATAATTCCTACTAGGAGCAGCCTTTACCAACACCACTATCAACAAGTAATCCACTATCAATAATCTAGCAGGTCCTAGACGTCACCAATGTGTCCAGGTACACAACTACGTCCCACATGAAAAAATATAAGGTCCTTAAGTATGAGAAACCACTTCTTTTTTCATGGTTTACGACTTCGGCGAGTTCCAAGAGTAAGAGGAGTCAGCCTTCGAGTTCTTGGTTCTTTCTGGTCATTGTGTCAAAATCAGTTTGAGTGTTGGTATCGTATTTGCTTGCAGCAGAGACTGTGTAATATCATGGTATTTCATTATAATTAAGAAGATGTATTCTGTAACTTATTGTAGTTGCAGTTTTGTTTATGAGTTTTGAGATCTCATAGATGAAGGAAAGAGTTTGAGGATCTTTCACAAAAGTTGTGAATAATCATCTATGAGAAACATATGCATACAGAAAAACATCGTTGATTGATTCTTATCTATTTGGTTATTATTGGCAATAATCATGCATTTGGTCATTCGATTTGTATTACAAAAGTTTCACTACAACAAAACTAAGAGTTTACTAAAATATTTTACTTGAAAAATAATTCCTCGTAAACTTACTACGAGATTACTTCGGTTTTACGAGGAAAACAAGTATCCTCGTAAATTCCTCGTACACGTACGAGAAAAATGTTTTCTCGTAAGACCGTAGTAAAATTACGAAGAAACTACGTGGCAAAAGACCATTTCCTCAAAATTTCGTAGTAAATACTTTCTTCGTAAATTCCTAGTAAAACATTACTACGAAATTAAGAGGAAATAATCTTTTACTTCAAATTAACGAGGAACTTGATAGAAAATATCTAATTTAAATCTAAAACGTGTACCTACCTTTCCTAGCAATTTCCTAGTAAATGCTCAGATTTGAAAATTTCTATAAGTACCACCCTTTGTGATTCATTTCAAACACACCAAAAAAAAAATCAGCTCTAAGCTTGATCAAAGACAAAAAAAATGTCCGGTCCTGGAAATATTTCTCGAAGTGGATGTATTCACACAAAGATAATAACGGGAGAGTGATGAAAGAATTTCTCGAAGGGTTGGAGACGTTTTTGCATCAAGCATATTTTACACAACTCACGCAGGAAAGTGGTAAGATGTTCTGTCCTTGTCGGAAATGCTGCAATACAAAATTAGGCCCTCGTGAAAATGTTTGGAAGCATTTAATAAATAGAGGTTTCATGCCATATTATATTTGGTATTAACATGGAGAAGTTGCTACTTGTAGGAATGAAGGTAGCAGTAGTAATAACAATTTTCATGTTGAACCGGTTGATCATTTGCGTAATGAAAATAGCTATCATCACCAAGAGGAACAAATGGTAGATTGTGATAGGGTTCATGATATGGTAGGTGATGCATTTGTAACTCATGATGATGATGAAGTTGAAGAACCTAACTTAGATGCAAAAAAAGTTTTATGAAATGTTAGAAGTTGCGAATGAGCCAATTTACAATGGTTGTAGAGAAGGTCTGTCTAAATTGTTGTTGGCTGCTAGAATGATGAGTATTAAAACCTATCACAATCTACCTGAAAATTGTATGGATGCATGGGAAGACTTGTTTAAAAAGTATTTGCCAGAAGACAATGTGTCTACTGAATCTTATTATGAGATTCAGAAATTGGTATATAGTCTTGGGTTGCCCTCGGAGATGATAGACGTTTGCATCGACAACTGCATAATTTACTGGGGAGATGATGAGAAGTTAGAAGAATGTCGATTTTGTAAGAAGCCACGATTCAAACGCAGGGTCGAGGGCGAAATAGGGTACCGTACCAAAGGATGTGGTACCTACCAATCACAGATAGATTGAAAAGATTGTACCAATCTAAGAAGACTGCAGGAGGGATGAGATGGCACGCCGAGCATACTAAGACGGATGGAGAAATGATTCATCCATCAGATGCAAGAGCCTGGAAACATTTTAACAATGTACATCCACATTTCGCTAGCAATAGCCGGAATGTGTATCTTGGATTATGCACTGATGGATTTAGTCCATTTGCAATGTCAGGGAGACAATATTCATTGTGGCCGGTCTTTCTTACACCATACAACCTGCCACCGGTGATGTGCATGCGATGAGAGTTTCTATTCTTGACCATATTAATACAAGGTCCAAAGCATCCAAAAAGATCTCTCGAAGTTTTTTCTACAACCATGGATAAAAGAGTTGAAAGATTTGTGGTCAACAGGGGTGAGGATATATGATTGTTCAACGAAAACAAATTTTAGGCTGCGAGCGATGCTTTTGTGGACCATAAGTGAATTTCCTGCATATGGGATGTTGTCTGGGTGGACTACACATGGGAGAGTAGCTTGTCCGTATTGTAATGGAATGACAGATGCGTTTCAGTTGAAGCATGGTAGGAAGAATCGTTGGTTCGATTGTCACCGTCGATTTCTTCCCGTTTACCACCCATACCGAAGAAACAAGACATTGTTCAGGCACAAAAGAGTTGTCAAAGACACTCCTCCTCCATATTTAACTGGAGAACAAATCGAAGCGCAAATCGATTACTACGGTTCTCTAGAAACAGCTCATCGTGGTGGGAATTGGCATGTTCCCAGTAATATGCCTGATTCTTATCGTGTTCAGCACAATTGGCACAAAAAGAGTATATTTTGGGAATTGCCATATTGGAAAGATTTTCTTTTGCGCCACAACATCAATGTGATGCATATAGAGAATAAATTTTTTGAGAACATCGTGAGCACTATATTGAATGTCCCAGGGAAGACGAAAGACAATGTAAAATCGAGGTTGGACTTACCCGATATCTGCTCAAGGAGTTAGCTACATATAAAAAGCAATGGGCAAGTTCCAGTTCCGATATTCAGACTCTCATCAGAAAAAAGTCTGCGTTGTTCAATTGGGTTGCTTCAGAAGTGAAGTTCCCTGATGCGTTTCAGTTGAAGCATGGTAGGAAGACTAGTTGGTTCGATTGTCACCGTCGATTTCTCCCCGTTTACAACCCATACCGAAGAAACAAGACATTGTTCAGGCACAAAAGGGTTGTCAGAGACACTCCTCCTCCATATTTAACTGGAGAACAAATCAAAACGCAAATCGATTACTACGGTGCTCTGGAAACAGCTCCTCGTTGTGGGAATTGGCATGTTCCCAGTAATATGTCTAATTCTTATGGTGTTCAGCACAACTGGCACAAAAATTGTATATTTTGGGAATTGCCATATTGAAAAGATCTTCTTTTGCACCACAACCTCAATGTGATGCATATAGAGAATAACTTTTTTGAGAACATCGTGAACACTATATTGAATGTCCTCCGGAAGATGAAAGACAACGTAAAATCGAGGTTGGACTTACCCGATATCTACTCAAGGAGTGAACTACATATAAAAAGCAATGGGCAAGTTCCAGTTCCGATATTCAGACTCTCATCAGAAAAAAAGTCTGCGTTCTTCAACTGGGTGGCTTCAGAAGTGAAGTTCCTTCATGGGTATGTTTCAAATCTCTCAAGATGTGTTGAGAAAGGGTAAAAGTTCTCCGGGATGAAGAGCCATGACTGTCATGTCTTTATGCAGTGACCACTTCCCTTTGCATTTGCGGAGCTACTACCGGCAAAAGTACATGAAGCACTTTCTGGTAATTAATATAATATGACGCAAAGATTAATTTATTTCTTTATAAATATATATATATATATATACTAATGTGTATAATTTTTGTTTTTGTAATATATAAGGAATTGGAACATTTTTTAGGGATCTGACCACCCGTACTCTAAAGAGGAAGTTGTCCACCAACTTCATGAAAACATCCCCATCTTAATCTGCAACTTGGAGAAAATATTTCCGCCTACTTTTTTTAACGTCATGGAACACCTAGTTGTCCACCTCCCGTATGAGGCATTACTTCGTGGACCTGTGCATTATGGATGGATGTATCAGTATGAAAGGGCCATGAAAACTTTGAAAGGAAAAGCCAAAACCTAGCAAAAGTTGAAGGTTCTATTGTTGCGGGAAGTTTGACGGAAGAAACATCACATTTCACATCGTACTACTTTGCACCGAAAGTACGTACAAGGAAACAAGCTCCAAGAAGATATGATGATGGTGGTGTCGTGCCGACATATATGGAAGACGATGTTCCAGACATCTTTTGTCAAATTGGGCGATTGGGTGGGAAATTGAAAGAGGTTTGGTGATCGAGTGATGAAGACGTCCATAGTGCACACCTTTATATCTTCTTAATTGCGAGCATCCATTGATTGGTTATTTTGGAAGGTAAATATATAAACATACACACTTATATATATATATATATATATATATTTCAATATTAAATAACATAACATATATGATTTTACAGCCAATTTGTGACTCAAGTCGAAGAAGCAATAACTGGTATATCGACAACTGATTAGACAAAAGAAAAGATCAACACTTTATCAAGTGGTTGAGGAAACATGTATTTATTATAGCTTAAATTTTATGCATACATTACCACAAAGTAAGTCTAATGTCTAGTTCTATTATTTTTTTGCAGGTTGATTACGACGATCCTGAGTATCCCATATGGTTTCGCGAATTACTACAAGGTCCAGTTGCAAAGGTCACTGCATCATCAATGTATTTCACCTGAGGCTATACTTTTCATACGTATGACTATGGTAGACACCGGGCGACAAGTAATTATGGAATATGTGTGAAAGGCGAAACAGATTTCTACTGGATCTTGCAGGAGATTTATGAAGTTCAATTCTCAGGTATGAGTTTGAAATGCGTTATCTTCAAGTGTGAGTGGTACGACCCCGTTGTCAACAGAGGTGTTTGGATTAATAAGAACGGTGTAAGTAATGTCAATGGTGGACGAATGTACAACAAATCCTCTTTTTTTTTACATCCAGGTTTCGAGTACTAATTAATTTCTACGTTGTCTTTATTTTTGCAGGTACAATAAATTCGAGCCTTTCATATTAGCTTCCCAAGCAGATCAAGTTTACTTCATTCCATACCCTCGGATTACTACATCGGGAATAAACTGGTTAGCTGTTATCAAAGTTACACCTTGAGGACGAATAATCGCTGGAGAAGAACCACCATTACAAGAAGAAAACACCAATGAAATCGAGAAACATGTAGCACAAATTGATGACATCCTACTCATTGATCCGCATAATCGTGAATACGAAGATGTTCCTGATCACTCGACGGACGAAGGTGTTGAGGATGAGTTTTACGAAAATGGTGATGTTTCATCAGATTACGAGAATGTATCCGAACGAATTATGTATGTTTTATAAGTTTGTTTAATCACAAAAATGAATTTGAATTATATGTATGTTTATGTTTGTTTAATCACAAAATCAATTTGAATTTGGGGTTTATGTGTAGAAGAGGTTTGGAGTTTGGTTGTAGAAGAGGTTTTAAGTTAAGGAAGTTGTGGTTTGGGGTTTCGAGTTTAGGGATTTACAAACCCTTTCCTCGTAAAACCCTAGTAACAGAAAACGTGGGCATAGCTATTTCCGCGTAAAGGTTGTTTCCTCGTAAATTCCTAGTAATACTGTTACTAGGATTTTACGAGGAAATAAACGCGGGCATAGCTATTTCCTCGTAAAGGATGTTTCCTCGTAAAGTCCTAATAACAGTATTACTAGGACTTTACGAGGAAATAAAAACGCGGACATAGCTATTTCCTCGTAAAGGCCTCGAAACTCTAAATGCGGGCATAGCTATTTTCTCGTAAACTTACTAGGACCTTACGAGGAAACAAAATTCCCTATATAAACTCGAGCCATCCAATTTCTCTCATTTGTAGCAATCTTCTCTCTAAATCCTCTTAAGGTTCTCTCTATTTCCTAGTTAGGTGATTAAATTAGGGAATTTAGATTATGTGGTTAGTTTAGGGAATTTAGATTATGTTAATTTAGTTTTTCTAATTTTTTTAAATGATAATAGTATATTAATGTTTTAATTTTTTTTTTGAAATTTAGATGACTAGAAAGAGCAAGCCTGATAGGGCTAAGAGGCCTCTTCAGGGGAGTCATTACGAAGATATGTTTGGTCGTCAGCCTGGTCCTCACATAGGCGCATCGTCTTCTTCAGCTCTCGGTTCTTCGATTCCGAATGATGTTGTTCGCGAGACTCAGGGAGTTTCTACGGCTCCCCGATTTGATCCACCTCCTCCTCCTCCTCCACCTCGTCCTCCTCCTCCACCGGTCACCGACTCACCGGGGTTCATCCCAATTTGGAGGTGCCGCCAAACGCTCCATTTGCGGTGTACACGGTGAAAGATATTATGGCCCTTCCAGGCAGAGAAGGGCTGCCTGAGTTAGATCATATCCGACGGGACGGCCACAACATATTATGGTATATTTTAATTTTTAAAAAGTGTTTTTAATTTATTTCTTAATTAACCAAAAATTTACAGACTAATCTAATTTATTTTTTTCTGTTTTTTTTCTTTCCAGGTTTGGCCTTGACGGATGTGTCGCTCAGAGCGTCACGGATTGTATCAAGAGATACTTTCCCGATCCAGCTCCAAACTGGAAAAAGACGTCCAGCCACACAAAAAAGACGTGGTTCAAATCGTTCGATGTTAGTCATTAATTAATAAACTTAATTTATTTTTAATTATTTAAATTTTTTAATATTATTGAACTAATTACTCTAATTTTTTCTAGTTACAACAAAAATATCGTTGGTATATAGGGATTCACCAGCGGATGAAGACGGAGTTTGAGGCGAAGGAAAAAGCGCGATTGCTCGACATGGTATACAACTGGAAGGGCGACTTTCAGGTGTTTATTTATAAATTATATGTATAGTTTTATATCATTGACTTTAATTCAAATCATTTTAAATTTATTTTTTTTCAGGTGGATGGTTACGAGGAGGGGAAACCCGATTGCCTCACATTCGACGTGTGGATGGCCTCTTCAGATACTGGGGGTTGCCGGACTCAGTCAGAACCTCCTAGACAAACTCCGAGAACCACATGACAAGAGACGAGCATGGCAACACGAAGATGCTTCACACCAGGGGTCGAAAACCTCACGGGGGAATCCGTCTAGACATGGTAAATTAATTTTTAATAACTATTTAATTTTTACTCTATTTGTATATTCCTAATTAATATTTAATTTTAAAGATTAATTTTAGGTTAAAGAGACAGAAGTTCTTCCATCTCTGAAAGAGATTTACGAGATGACCCACCGAAACAAGGCTGGGCATTTTGTAGATCCTAGATCCGAGCGGATCTACAACGAGGTTGTTGCTCGGATTGACCAACGCCAGACCCAACTGACTCAGTAGTCGGGGACACCAGTCATATTATCCACTCTTGAAGGGGATAATATTTACGAGAAGGTAAATAATTTGTTTTTCTATTAATTTTTATTATTTTTAAAAAAAAATTTTAACGTTATTAATCTTTTTAGTTACAGGTCACCCCTAGGAAAAAGGGACGTATCGTCGGGATTGGTTCCGTTAACGATGTCCCCACAGCGACATCGTCTTATGCTCAGGAACAACACGATGTCACTGCTCAGCTGCGCTCGGAGTTGCAGGCGACGCAGTCTTATGTGAGTTCTCTCACCGATGTCCTGGACGTTTTGGCGGTTGGAAACCCGCAATTAGCTTAGATGTTGCGTGTGAGACGGGAAAACGGAGGGCTTCCAACCCAACAGCATAATCCACCGTCACAGTCACAGTCGACGGAGGAGGAGTTGGCGAACTGGGACGACTTCGTTCGGCAATTTAACGAGCACCATCCGTAGTTTTTTTATATTTAATTATATATTATGAATTTTAAAACTTAAATATTTAGTTATTTATAAAATATTTAGTTATTTTTTATTTATAATTTGGTTTTTTTTATTTTTTAAAAATTTATTATTTAAATTTATAATTAATATTTTTTAATAGGGAAAAAATATTTCGAAGTAAACTTCTCATAATATTTTCGAAGTAAAGTCCTCGTAAATTTTACTAGTAAGTTGCTCGTAAAGTATTACTACGAGTTTACGAGGAAATGTGTTACTATGACTTTACGAGGAAACGTGTACGAGGACTTTATGAGGAAATACGTATCCACGCGTTTACGAGGAAAATTTTCCTCATAAATTAGCTAGGACTTTACAAGGAAAAAGGCTTTACGATAAACATGTTTCGAGGAAACGCGTTTCCTCATAAGTTCCTAATAAATAACCATTTACTAGGAACTTACGAGGCAAAATGGTCCTAGTAAAGGACGAGTTTTCTTGTAGTATTTAGTCACCATGAGTCACTGAGAGACATATGCATACAGAAAAACGTCACTGATTCTTATCTATTTGGTTATTTTTTGGCAATGATCCTGCAATTGATCATGCAGTTTTCTATTACAAAAGTTGAGTGAAGATGAGTGTATGAGAGACACATGCATACAAAATAACATACTGGAGCCTCTTGTTGCCTTTTGATGTTTTTCAGTCATGGGTTCTCTGTTTTTCTGATAATTTATGGGACCATGAGAAAGATATTTCACTTAACATAAATCATTGAAGGTGAATTGTCTGGACGATTTCAAAAGTTTTTTTTTGTGGTTACTGAGAACGGTTAAAAAATCTCATTGATTGGTCGGTTTGTTGCGTTTCACAATCTTGTTTACTACATCATCAATCTACCTTCAAATAATTTGTTACTTCTTTTTTTTTCTTTTTTTTTTGTTCAAATAACTTGTTACTTCTTAACATGTGACGATCTTTGCAGCATGCTCTTGTTTTGCAAATTACAAAAATGTCACATGCAATTTTTAGTCGCCAGATAATGAAATTATATAATAACAGACCATCTTGTTCTTTACTTTTCCTTTTATATCTTCGTATATTATAAGAAAAAAATGTTGTAAGAGAGTACCAAAGCAAATGAAAAAGACATGGTAGTAGAAGTGATTCACACGAATCGAACTATATTTATTTTTTATTCTGTTTGTTAGATGTCTGGTTCATGTTTTTTCCCCCAATTACATACATTAAACGTATAATCATTCCCATTAACATAGGTATGGCATATACAGTCAGTACTATTATATTAAAATGATAGAACCTAGTTGAAATTAAATACTCCCTCTGTTTTATTATAAGTGTCACTCTGTAGCTATGCACACGGATTAAGGAAACAATTAATTTTACATATTTCCTATATAAAAACACAATTACCTATACACCTAACCATATTTTAACCAATAGAAAAACTACTTACATACTAAAATTAATAAATTTTGCATTGAAAATCGAAAACGACACTTATTTTGTAACGCAAAAAATTCTCTACAACGACACTTAATATGAAACGGAGGGAGTACCTAACTCTAGTTTTTTTTTTTTTTTTTTTAATTTAACAGTTTATTTGATTTAATAGTTGTTTTTCGTGCACCAGCTGTAGTTTTTATTTTTCCCTCAGATCGACGAGTCTTTTGTGTTCTTCTCATCTTCTTCTTCTTCTCCTTCACATTTCGCATTGATTAAAGCTAAAGCTTCGCTGCTTCCTTTCTCTCACTATCTCTCTCTCTTTTCTCGCCGCCGATCCTCCTTCCTTAGGGCGTCCATTTCTCCGATATTTTATTCCCCTACACGAGGTACCAAATCTTCTTGTTTCGTGGATCTGATTTTGACTTGGATTGAATCTGAGTTTCGTTGATTTTGACACATTGTTTAGGGATCTTCCTCATCTAGGTATCACCTATTGAATCTGCATTTGAGATTAGGGTTCATACATGTTGTTGTGAGATTAGGGCGTTTTCTATTCTTTTTTAATCTATTTCTGGATTGAGATAAGCGATTGATTATGTTATTGGGTGTAGGGTGGTGATGAGATGAGGAATCGATAGATCAGAATCTGTGTATAATCAAATAATCAATCTGCAATGTCGTCGACTTCTTTGCAAACGATTGGTGCCATAAAGGCTTATCATCATCAAGCTAAGCATTTGGTTAACAACTACCTCTTGGCGGATCCTTTTATTCCTTACACCTCTATTCTCACCGGCATTTTTCTCTGCAAAGTGGTAAAAACGTTTCCTGTCTTTCTTTGCAGATTTGATTGGTCCTGATCCGTCTGATTAAATTTGATTATTATTTTTTAGGTCTATGATCTTTGTCACTTTATCAGCAACTCACATTCTAAGACCTATATCATCCTCACCAAGATTCAGCGAATCGAATGGAATAACCGGTCTGTGGATTGTGAACTCTTTTCTCTGTTCATTTAGGATCTTTTGTTGATGTTGTTTCGTCGTGTGTTTGGGCTGCAGTGGTATCTCAACGGTTCATGCTATCTTTATCTCGGCAATGTCGCTCTACTTTGTCTTCTGGTCTGATCTCTTTTCAGATAGGTGGCACAACGATCTTGTTGTGTTCCGGAGCTCACGTCTTTCCTCTCTTGGTTTAGGGGTAAGCTTTTGTTTTAACTGTGATCAAAAGCTAATGTTGAGTCTTTTGAGAGAAGAATCTTTGAAACATGATATTTGCAGTTATCCATTGGTTACTTCATTGCTGATCTTGGGATGATCTTCTGGAAATATCCTTCTTTGGGTGGACTTGAGTATGTAAGTAACTCTTTCTTCACCAACCACTTTGCTCCATCTACTGATTTTTTTTCCCAAATATTCAGCCTGTTGATGATGTTTTAGTTTCGGCTTATCCATTTTGAAACCTAACACATAAAGATGCTATTGCTAAACCTTGCATTTGATTTCAGATTGTGCACCACTCGCTATCGGGGGTAGCAGTTGCCTACTCCTTGTTTTCTGGGGAAGGACAATTGTATACATACATGGTTCTCATCTCCGAGATTACAACCCCAGAGATCAACTTGAGATGGTACTTCCCCACTTTTGTTTCCATGTACCTACCTTACAAGATTTTCACCTTAATAATCTTTCTTCTGACACAACGAGCGGATTATCTTGGGGGTATTATGAAGGTACCTGGACACAGCTGGTATGAAGAAGTCCATGGCATATGTTGTCAATGGCGTTTTCATCTTCTTGGCTTGGCTGGTAACATAATAAAATAATTAACATTCGACAACATTTTGGTGTCTACTGATCACTCTATTTTCATGTCAGGTTGCTAGAATTCTACTATTCATATACATGTTTTATCATGTCTATCTGCACTACAACCAGGTAAAACTCATAATATCCTTCTCGGTACTCTTTCATATATAAGACGAACGTTGCATTAAAACCCCTCCCCATTGAGTTCAATACATGACAATATTATCCAATATCCTAGTTGTTTGTTTGTTTATGTGATTGGTTTTACTTTTGTTTTTGGGGGTATAGGTCATGCGGATGCACATCTTCGGATACGCTCTGGTATTTGGGGTACCAGCTGCGCTCGGTGTGATGAACTTGATATGGTTCGCTAAGATTGTGCGAGGAGTAAAGAAAACATTAGCAAAGAGATGTGAATGCTGAGGGATTGGTGAGTCTACCATACAATGTTTCATCAGATATTTCTTTACTGCTTCTTTCTTCCCTCTGAAATATATGTCTGTCTCTCTAGTGTAAGTAGTTTTTGTCTGATGGAGAAACGAGAAGAAACAAAAACAAACAAATACAAAAATGCTGCTATCCTCTGACGTCTCTGTAAATGATCAAAATTCATGTCAATTTACGTTTTTCATTCTAATAGTTTATGTCCCTGCTCCCTTAATGTTTTAATTGTCTCTCATACATCACTTGTTTAATCAGAAAATCGAAACAGCAGTAAATACAATGAACAGTTTTGTTTTCAGGTTACGTAAGAGTGAAAAAACTAGAAGAAAAACATTTGGTAAAACATAAAAACGTTTAGTTAAGTGATAAGCTTTTCCAAAAAGAAACAAAATTACAGATGGAGCTATTATTAGTTTGTGATTTAAAAGGAGTTTTGATAAATTTTTAAATTTAAGTAGTTTAATAAATTTAAAATTCTTCCCCAAAACTTTTGCTGATTATTAAATATTTTACTTAAGATAATTATTAACTTATACATGATCGATAATGTTGTATTGTGTTGTGTTTCTTGTTATGAGGAAATTCACTTTTACGTTTTATTTGGTACTTTAACTTCAGTAAATGAACATTTTAAACAATATTTAAGCATAAGGATTCATTTAAGAGTCAAAAGATATTTTTAATATTGTTCCATACATATTTATCAATATAAATAATTATTTAAAAAATAATAAAATATATATATATGGTTTTCAATTATACCTTTTCAAATTCGAACATTAATATTTGTTTTTGAACGTTTTGAATTTTTATTATTTTTTTTTGAAATTTCTTTTCGAAATTATTTAAAATTTTTTATTTTACATTTGAAATATATATTTATATATTTAGTAAAATGCTAAAATCTATCGCTCAAATCTATATCCTAAATCTAGATTAGTTAACCCAATGCTTATAAGTGTTTCTTTACCTATTTATGTGATTAAGATAAACATGAAAATTGAAATTTAAGCATTTTCTCTTGTTATTATCTATTATATTTTTTTCGTCGACTAATTTTTTTAATAATATATTTTAAATAGAAGTATAAAATAGCACTTACATACTTTAAAGTGTTTTATTATATTTTTACCATTTTTCATTCATCATAATTAATTTTTAACTGTCTTTACTAGAATAACTTTAGATATTTGTTAACCCTCTTTTCATTTGTTTATTACACCTTTTGTCACTAAGATATTAATGACTTTGAGAATCCATAATCAAGATCCAACTTCTTTGTTTTCATCAAATGGTTGTTATAACAAGTAATGTCGTACAACTCTCTATGAAAGGCTATTACTATCTTAACTAATGAATTGAAGTCAATTTTTGCAGAAAGAGAATGAAATACAATAGAGAAATCAGTAAATTTATTCTTTAGTCTTCACAACTCTTTTATTACGATGAAAAAGCTTGGTCATGCTCCTGGATCTTAAATAACTGAGATTCGGTCCTTGCAATTAGTGTAAAAAGAACATGAAGCGTTGCTGGTTGTAGCACGTATTCCATAGCCCAAGAAAGTGTCTCAAGTTCCGTATGCAAGGGTGAAACTCCTTTCCTTTGCTTTTTGGTTCACATAAGTTGTATTTCCCCTCTGGAATTCTTATATGTCCATCCACAACCACTAAAGAGTGTGTCATGTGTCAATAAGTCATCAATCATACATATGCTGAAGCTGCGGTTTGACCTGAAGATTGTCGATCCTCTGGTATTTCCTCTCTTTTACTACTAGCCTCAAATCAAGCATGACATTCTGATTATGCATGTTTAACAGTTTTCAATGGGTCCATGTTTAGTCTTCTAAACAATTTCAGTTTTCAACGGCTCCATGTTTATTCCTCTAAAAAAGTGTCATTTTTCGTTTTCTAAATATACCGGATTATCCAAGGGTATGGATCTCTGTCCAAATATGGGTCTTCAATATAATTCATTTGCCAGAAAAGATAATCTATATTTTTGTAGTGACATGAGCTGGGAATATCAAAGACAGAGTTAGGGTTGCTGCTAAATACCGCACTTGTATAGCTGGTGGGCATTCAAAGATGGCATGGTTAATGGTTTCTTTCTTTATTGGACGATGGGTGTCACATCGCATATGATGAGGTATTAAGTTATTAGTTATAGCTAGCTGTCCTGAGATTGTTTACCATATAAGATAACGGTTTTCGATGGTGCTTTGATCTTCCTAGAAAAGGCTTGGAGTTTTATAATACTCGGTTTTGAATACATCTCCACTATTTCTTTGTTGAGTAAATTTGTAGTCACCCAATACCAAAATTTGGTAGTGTACATACCACTCTTCGTATAGCTCCAGCAATAATTATCCATATGGCTAGTTTGCTTATGGCCAAGGACTGAAGCAAAGGGATGTCCTCCGGGATGACATAGTTCTCTAATAGCTTCGTATTCCATATTCTTTGTTCCCTAATCAAAAAATCACTTACCGACATCATTGGATGAGCTACTAGAGCAATAGACCTTGCAAGACATGCATGTAGCGTTCTCCCAAACTATGATATCATCCCATGACTGCAGATTTTGTCAAATTCCCATTGACATTAATGGTTTTGATACCATAATACTTGTACATTCATATGAGGGATTATCTACCAGATTTTTTTCGCAAAGACGAACTCCCTCAAGACCTTTGCTAGTACAAAATCTGAAAACTAAACTAATCTCCATAGTTGTTGGCCCAATAAAGTGAGATTGAACTCATGTATCATCCTGAATCCTATCCTTCCCTCTTCTTTCGATCTACAAAGATTTTTCCCATTTTTTCCAATGCAATACATCTATTAGGTGGATTTGAGCTCTACTAGAATTGTGTAATGGCACTAGTTAACTTCTTGCAAGTCTTTAGAGGAAGCAATAAATTTGACATCACATAAGTACACATGGATAGTAAGAAAGACTTTATGGGAACCTCCTTTCCACCCTTTGAAAACCATCTCCATGTCCAGCCATTGAGCCGGTATTGTAATTTTTATTTGAGAAAAGCAAATAGTTTTCGTTTAGAACCACTAATATTCTCTGGGATCCCAAGATAATATTTCATCCCTCCCTCATTTAGTCTTCTGGTTGATGTTTTAGTAGTTTCCTTTACATACCATAGTACCTTTTATCCAAGAGTAAAGATGATTTCTCAGAGTTGATACATTTCTGTGAAGCTTTCCCACAAGTCTTAATGGCTATCAAGACTTCATCGCATTCACGGGGTTTCGTCCTACAAAAGAAAAATGTGTCATCAACAAAGAAAAGGTGTGATATCGGAGGGTTAACTTGTGAGACACGCATTCTCGTTAGTTTGTCCTGGTTTTCCGCATTGATTTAGAAGGTTAACGAGCATTTCCGTGCATAAGATAATGATGAAAAAGATAAAGGATCAACATACAATACTTTGATTAGTAGATTTTGTGAAGAAATATGTGCAATCAGTTAACTAATAACAACATATTTTAAAATAATGTCAAAAACAATTATTCTCCTTTTTTAATAACACACGACTTTGGCTGACTTTTCAAAATCTTGAATCTAATAACACTAGATTTTTAAAAACTTGTAACTACTTAGTACAACTACATAAACTATAATAACACCAAGTTTAACATTGTTTTGAAAAGTCGTAATTGAATAACAAAAGAATCATTGTAAATTTAAATATTTTTATGTCTTTACAAATACATAATCCAGTAACATACATGAAGTCCCCGAAACTTCATAACTGAAAAAGATAGTTAGCTGCATTTTATGTATCTAAACAGGACTGGTAAAGCCCATTATCTGGCTAGACGTAGTTGTCGGCTCATAGACCCATAACTGAATTCAACAATTTGCATATATTTATATATATTATTAAATAGTTGTCTATTCAACAACTAAAATGGTCTGACTTTATGGTTACGACCCCCAAAAACGAAAAACCTACAATATAGTGTTCCATAGTTGACTTTGCTCACACCCCGGCCCTGTGGGGAAGCTATGGAAGCATAGGCTTCCGGCCCTAAATAATATAAAGTAAATTTGGCCAATTAATTTCAAAAACTTCTTTAGTCTAGTGGTGTAAATTTTCTATTTCTAAACTAATAAGCCTGAGTTCAAATCCCCACACCTTTCATAACCAGCCTTTTTTTTAAGTTAGCTTGTGGTCTTACAAATGTTTCGCCGGAGTTAAAGTCTTTTCTGCTGGTTGTGTAGATCGGGAGCTGGGCTTTCATAAATACGGTGTATGTTATCACTCCAGGGAGTAATGGAATATATGTCCCAGATCTGGGAACCAGAGGGGACCATGTGGAAAAAGAAGATTCGGTCACTTTGGGAACCGAAATTCGCACTGTCGATTTTTCATAAAGTAATGAAACTTAAGAAAACCCTAATTTTCCAGAGGATCCGGATCTCTGCTAGAGCCAACGACAAGTAACCAAATAAATGCGGAAAACATGAAAAACATGATAAAACGAATTTATAAAGAAAGTAGATCTTATTTCGAATTCGCGTAAGAGCGTTGCGATCATTACAAGAGATTGTAAAAGCTTTGGCTACAGGGGCTGTCAGAGAGTTACCTATTTCTAGCAACATAAAACCGTAAACCTAGTTGAGTCGCAACTCGATAACAAAAGACGAAAAAGATAAGAAAAAAAGTTTTGATTGATTTTAGACTGAACCTTATGAAAGGCTGTCTACGTACTCCTTTCTAGGATCAAGCCGAACGTAGTTCAATTGATAGAGTCGGACAAGATATCGAACTGCCTGGGCGAGTTCTTCTAGTAATCGAGTGCCAGTCATAGAAACCGAACTTGTCGAAAATAAAGCCTAAGTTTCTAAGTGCAGAGAGTTCTAAGTCTACAACAGTTGGAAAAAGTCCTTCTTCTCTTGACTTCGACCTTCTGCTTATATACTCCTCCTCTAGGCGGCTGGTCTTTCCTTTTCCGCCCGATTCATGTTTATCAGAAATCTTCCATTTATCTCGATCTTCCTATTTTTCCTTGGAAAACTTCGATTTTGTCTTCAAATTTGACACTTATCCATTCCTGCGAATAATGGGTAAACCGCCATCATATGTTTCGGCTGGATCTCGTCTAAAGTTGTGAGTAGGTCTTTATCGCGTTTTAGGACTTTCCGAGCCGTTTTGTGACTTAGCCGTTTTACGATTTTAGACGGGATCGTTCCATGATACGATGCCGTTTTTGTAAAAATATCTCGAGTCAATTGTATAGTTTGGCAATGTCCGGTGTTTGTTTAACCGTTGCTGTTTTATACGATTTACTCAAGGTTTTACAAGAAAACAAGTCTTTAGCGGTTTTTATCGTAAAACTCCAACGGTAAGACGGATCGAGACGGAACAAGAGATGTTCCGATCACGGTTCAGAGTACGATCGAGTCGAGGGACATATGCCTTGCGTCCGGGCAATGTGGATCGTGAGGTTCGGGTTGGTCAGCTAGCCGGTCTGGCGAACTGGACGGTGCGGTTCAGCTCGCCGATCCGGCGAACTGGATGGTGCAGTTCAGCTCGCCAAGACGGTGAGCTGGACGAGACAGTTCAGCTCGCCCAGCCGACGAGCTGGTCAAGCACGGCCAGCTCGCCAGCTGGGCGATCTGGACGGGACAGTTCAGCTCACCCAGCCGGTGAGCTGGTTAGGCACGGCCAGCTCGCCGGCTGGGCGAGCTGATTGGCCGTGGTCAGCTCGTCAAGCCGGCGAGCTGGGCTGGTCCATCCAGTTCGCCGTCTTCGCGAGCTGGTCGGCTGTCCGTGGTCAGTTGTTTCTGGTATTCTCGACCCGAAATATTTTTGGAGAATATAAGGAGAAGTAATCGTAGACGTTGATTTTGAGATTACCATTTTTGACCCCAACATAAGGTCTTTTTAATTATTTTATACTTTGATACGAGTTTTCCGTAACTTCGTATCTTCATAAAAAGTCTATAGTTTCTTGTATGCTTTTTCCAAGACTTTTAGCGTTGATTCCATCGTGATCGATTTTGATCCCAACAGTTAGCCCCCCAGCTGGTTAGAACCTTAAGCTTCTTGCGTGAGGTTCTAGCAAGTGGTAGAAAATTGTAGGCAAGTTAGGCAAGTTAGGCGGAATTTATGGTTGAAAAGTTCTGTTGATAGTAGTCTTCCCTCTCTCATTTGAACGGAAAGCGGTAGGATTGGGGCTGCGCCTGGTGAAGGCTGCCCACGTACCCTCTTGAAGGGATCAAGCCTTTCGTAGTTCATCTTAGAGTTAAGGTTCGTACGACCTGTTTTCCAATGAGACCTTTACAGTCTAGTTATGCGTAGAGATTATCGAACATGACGATGTCGATGGTGTTTTGTATTAGCCTGGAGACTTGCCTCGTAGGCTGTTTGCTTCAACCGAGTGTGGCCATTATATTTTTAGATTGACTATATGTAGCTTCGAGTTCATGCTTCTTTGCGGCCGTCTTTTAAATTGTGTTTTGCGTTTTAAGAGCAAGTTTGTATTCGTATGAATGTGGAGGGAATAATATGAGTTGTCATCTCATAGTCTAACTCTTTTTTGTAGATCGCCCTATTCGTTTGCTCGTTTTAGGATGTTTAGAATTTCGTGAGAGTTTAGATATGGACAAAGAGACATCCATTTTCGATCTCATTTCATGCTTTGAGACGTTAGAGACCATTGTGTTGGGTTTAGGGTAAGACCAAAGTTTACTTTTGGTTTTAAGACTTTGCGATGACTAATCGGCGTTCATTTTGCCTGTTGCTATTTTAACATGATTCCGTACCGATATAAAGTCCGTGATAGGTTTTCGGCTTATACGATTTGTCTGGTCGGAATCGAGCATCCCCGAATGTGCTGACCAAAATTTCAATTTCTTTATAGCGCTATTACCCTTGTGTCTGGTGTATGAGAGCTATCTCTGTGAGATAACTTAAGTTTGTTTAGCTGTGTTGCGAGTTTGTTGTGATCAACAACAAACTTAGGTGGTAGATGTTACCATTTCTTGGACCTTCGCGAAGGATACGTATGTTAAGAAGTTTTGTATGTTTTATAGTCGTGGATGGACTGTTGGGTCTTCCAAGAAAGTGATTTCATCGAGGAAGGTATTTTTGTTGAAAAACTGTTCTTCAGGCGTCTGTGACGTCTCGCAATGCAGAAGATTAGTTTTTCTTTCATATGTCGTGTTTTGTGTTCGAAACGTTCGTGGGCTTGAAGATGTTATGCGGTGTTGCAAGGGTTTTGTCATAACCCTGCTTTGCAGGAACACTTTGGTTTGTTTGCGGACATTCACAGCCAAATATTAAGTAGTTTGATTTATGCTAGAGAAATTAGGACGGAGGGGTCGCATATATAGATCTTAGTCGATTTTTGACAAGTTCACATTATCCGTTAAAGGTTTTGGCTTGGAGTGAAAGTTGTATTCAGCCGCATAGCCAAGGACTTAGTCGGTAAAGGATTAGACCTTGACACTTTCATGCTATCAATAGAGTCAAGTCGGTTGATCTACCATGGTTTTGACCCACTTTTAACCATGGTATTAAGATGATTTTACAATACATATATATATATATATATATATGTTTTGGAGTCTATTAGGTATGTTTTCAGGTTCAGGAGCATTTTGGAGTAAAGTGATAATTTAGGTGCCCTTATGGAGCTTAAAGGAGAGTTTTCCCGAGATGACTATGAAGATCAGACAACAAGGCCGATATCTAGAGATACATATCGATCGATACACATCCTGTGTAATCGATCGATGACGCTTCCGTAGAAGATGACGAATCAAGATACTCCATCGATCGATGTACGCCTTGTACCATCGATCGATATCGAGCGTGAAGAACAAGTTTGACTCAGCCGACTTGAAGCCCAAGTTCTCTCAATATTAAAAGATTGCCCCTGACGAGTTTTTAACCTAATTGAACTCATATTTATAGTTATGCCTATGTGTTTTGGCAAAGTGTGCTTTTAGTGCCTTTGATTGCATTTATTCTTTTTATGCTTCTTAATACTTAAAGTTCTTTGATTTATAAAAGTATTCTTTTCATGTTATTCTGATTTTCATCAAAGGTTATAGAGTTCTAGATTTAGAAGAATATACAAAGAGATTTGTTATTCAAAGGAACCAAGTGTTCAATCTTCTAATCTTATGAATTTCTATTATTACCTTGATGCTATGAATCACTTATCCATGTATGAGTAGATTCACTTGTTAGATTTAGGGTTCAAATAGTTATGAGGGATTAGCCCCAACTATGGATTGTTGAGTTGTGATATTCAATATCCTGATGAACCCTAATGCTTACTCTAGAGTAGCTAACTAGAGTATGATCATGGAATGATTTAACTTGTTAATCATCATCCTGAAATCATCTAAAATAAGCTGAGGTCCTCTAGTGACGAGCGAGAGCCGGTCTATGATCTTGGTGAACACATATTCAATTCGATCTGAAGCTATATCGATCGATACTCCTATAGAGCAATCGATCAACGGCAACATATATCGTCCGATATCGCTGTCAAAACATCGGTCGATATTGCCGGCAGTCAGATCAATGGACGAGTCTAGATAGCGATTGCTAATAGACTTATCTAAGAGTTGAAGTTCTTTAATATCTTGCAAGCAACTTATAAAGACATATGTAGCATTATAATCCTGATTATCTGAATAACAACCTTGAATCTAACTTCTTTCTTTTATTGTTTAAAACCTAAACCAATTCTCTTGAGCAACTGATATCACTCAAATTACCCTAAGGAGTGAATTACTCTCTCAAATAAGAGGTTAAGTTGTAGTACTTAGGGATCGAATCCACAAGGAACTAAGGAACATAAAATATATAATCCTTAGTGATTATGCTAGGTTAATTAAATTTAAACGTAAATTGCAGTTGTGAGGAATAGGAGTTGCTACACATGTCTTTATAAGTTGCTTGCAAGATATTAAAGAACTCCAACTCTTAGATAAGTCTATTAGCAATCGCTATCTAGACTCGTCCATTGATCTGACTGCCGGCAATATCGACCGATGTTTTGACAGCGATATCATACGATATATGTTGCCGTCGATCGATACCCTATAGGAGTATTGATCGATATAGCTTCAGATCGAATTGAATAAGTGTTCACCAAGATCATAGACCGGCTCTCGCTCGTCCTAGAGGACCTCAGCTTATGCTAGATGATTTCAGGATGATGATTAACAAGTTAAATCATTCCATGATCATACTCTAGTTAACTACTCTAGAGTAAGCATTATGGTTCATCAGGATAATGAATGACACAACTCAACAATCCATAGTTGGGGCTAATCCCTCATAACTATTTGAACCCCAAATCTAACAAGTGAATCTACTCAGACATGGCTAAGTGATTCATAGCATCAAGGTAATAATATAAATTCATAAGATTAGAAGATTGAACACTTGGTTCCTTTGATCAACAAATCTCTTTGTGTGTTCTTCTAAATCTAGAACTCTATAACCTTATGATGTAAATGAGAATAAGATGAAAAGAATACTTTTATAAATCAAAGAAGTAAGAGCATAAAAAGTATTCAAAAGCAGAACATGTAGAAAGCATGTAAAGCTCAAAAAGCACAAAAAACATGTCTAGCCAAAACACATAGGCATAACTATAAATATGAGTTCCATTAGGTTAAAAACTCGTCAGGGGCAATCTTGTAGTATTGAGAGAACTTGGGCTTCAAGTCGGCTGAGTCAAACTTGTTCTTCACGCTCGATATCGATCGATGGTACAAGGCGTACATCGATCGATGGAGTATCTCGATTCGTCATCTTTTACGGAAGCGTCGTCGATCGATTACACAGGATGTGTATCGATCGATATGTATCTCTGGATATCGACCTTGTTGTCTGATCTTCATAGTCATCTCGGGAAAACTCTCCTTTAAGCTCCCATAAGGGCACCTAAATCATCACTTTACTCCAAAATGCTTCTGAACCTGAAAACATACCTAATAGACTCCAAAACATACATACATATATATATATATATATATATATATATATATATATATATATATATATATATATATATATATAATATAATATAAAATCATCTAAATACCATGGTTAAAAGTGGGTCAAAACCATGGTAGATCAGCAACTCACCATTGCTCACAACTGCAATATACTTTTAAACTTTAATCAACCTAGCACAATCACTAAGGATTATATCTTTTGTGCTCCTTAGTTCCTTGTGGATTCGATCCCTAAGTACTACAACTGAACCTCTTATTTGAGAGAGTAGTTCACTCCTTAGGGTAATTTGAGTGATATCAAATTTGGCGCCGTTTCCGGGGAACTTTGATCGCCATTAGATTTAATCTGATTAGGTCTAGGTTACTTGTTACTGCTTAATCATCTTCTGACACAAAAAAATTTTCTTGTCTTTTTTCAGTTACATGCCCAGCAGTACTAGAAGCAACAAGAACAACCAACTTGTGTACTCAGAAGACCCCCACAATCTGGAATGTAGCATCCGCAGAGACTTACGTTCCGCATCGATTGACATCAACAACTGTTCGTCGACCGACACTCGCTTACCACAGTCGACCGAGACACCTTCTTCGTCGACTGATACTCGCACCTTTTCATCGATCGACATCAACAACCGTTCGTCGACCAAAATCTTTCATCCGACATCGATCGATATACCTCATCTTAAATCGATCGATACTTACCGGCGAGACATGGTAGCGACTATTATTCTCACTACTGATGAGAATGGAGACCTACGTGATCAAGATGGTCACCTGCATAATGCTGCAGGTCAGAAACTGAATGCTCAGAAGGAAATCATTCTAGAGCAAGAAACTGCACCTACAGACCTCATTTAACCTGTAGAAGAGGTTAACAGAGCTAGAACTTTGGCTGACTACAACCGTCCGGATCAGTTCTACACCAACCGATCAGCCATCCGGCCTCCTGCTATTCATAGAGGAGATTTCGAGCTCAAGCCGCAGTACTACACACTTGTAGGACAAATACCCTTCTATGGGTTGTCCCATGAGCATCCTATGGACCATATGGAGAGGTTCGAGGATCTCATAACTGTCATAAAAGCCAATGGACTCCCTTACGACCATCTTCTCTGCAAGCTTTTCAAATACTCTCTATCTGGAGAAGCTTTGCAGTGGCTTAGGCAACTATCACCAGGTTCTCTCACAACCTGGAGCGACATCAAAAACGCATTCCTGTGTAACTTCTTTGATGACTCACGCGCTGAAGAATGGAGGAGGAAAATTTCTACATTCACTCAGGATCCTGGAGAATCACTTAAAGACACATGGAACAGATTTAAATCCTATCAGTGAGATTGTCCACACCATGGATTCAACAAAGTGCAACTGCTCTGCACTTTCTACAGAGGCATCACATTGAAGTATCAGATGGCTCTTGATACAGCTAGTGAAGGCAATTTCACCACCAGTAATCCGTAAGAAGCTGTGAAGTTAATTGATAACCTAGCTTCCAGCAACAGCACAAAGAACACTGTGAAGACAAAAGCTACATCATTCCTTGGGAAGGAACAAATTAATGAAGTGCAAGCACAGCTGGATAATGTTCAGAAGTTACTAAACAAACGGATTTGCTCAGTGGAGGATGTAGAAACTGTAGCTGAAGAGGAATACACAGAAGAAGATGTGAACTGGATCAGTGGAGCCGGATTTCAGAGGTCTGGTAACCAAGGAGGATACATAAACTTTGCAGAAACAGAAAAGCAACTTCAACCAGAGTTCACAGAAGCCTACCAACTACAGCAGCAACATCCTCAACAACAACAACATGAGTTATGAAACTCATTCTACTCAAATCCACCCCTACCCACCCAAGACAGTAAACTAGAAGAGATGCTAGACAAGGTTCTTGAGAGTCAGCAGAAACTTCAGATGGACTTCAATGGAAAGATCGACTCTGTCTACACCAACCTCAACACAAGGCTTGATGCCTTAAGCACCTATGTGAAGAAATTAGAGACTCAGGTGGTTCAAACAGGAGAAGCACTAAAGAAGCAAGAAGTTTTAGCAAAACGAATGGGAGAGTTTGCTACTATCCACGATGTGCATGCCGTCCTGGATGATGACTTTTGGCAAAAGCTGCAAAACTCTGAAGATGAGAGGGAAATAGATATCGGATTGGACACGTATCGATCGACACCGTTTAACCAGAATCGATCGATATCACCCCTCGTGAAGAGATCGATCAACTTTGACGCGTATCGATCGATGGATTTCGAGGAAACCCCTCAAGAGTGCAGTGCCGTCAAGATTATGTCACATGAAGCCTTCGCAGCACGACACCCACATCCGCTCGTACTTTTCAGACTCAACACTGCACCTATCGATCGACAAAAATTATTACCCATCGACCTATACGAAGCTAGAGATATCAACCGACATACTCCAGTTGTCGCCCGATATACAGTACCCCAGCATCAAGTGCAACTTCCAAAGATAGACGTTGCACGACTTAATGCACTCCGGGAGCAGTCTAAAACTCCCAGTAACCTTCCCACCACCATCATGAAGAGACCCACAGACATCTTTGAGCCCATGGAGATAGAAACGGAAAATTATGGAAGAGTTCTCAGAAAAAGGAAAGAAAAGATTCCCAAACCTTATAAAAGGGAAGCTAATGAGAAAGAAATGTCAAGCTTCAGAAAGAGAGTTCTAAGAATACCTAAAGAGAAACCCTTTGAAGAAGCCTACTTTCACACAGATTGTGGATGTTTTTCAGAGAAACCAAGGAGACAAAAGAAGACATCAAGAGAATGTTTCACCAAGTCAGAGACAGTCTAAAGAAGAAGATCACATTGGAGAAGAAGAGCGATCCATGGAAGTTCACAATACCATGTTCAATAAGAGGGTGTAGAGTTCCCTCGTGCTCTCTGCGACACGTGATCTGGAGTTAGCATCCTACCCAAGATCATGGCAGACCATCTAGGTCTGAAGATAGAGCCTACTGAAGAATAATTCATCTTCGTGGATTGTTCTCAGCAAAACTCAGGAGGCATCATTCGAAATCTTGACATACAGATTGGAGATGCCCTAATTCCTACAGACTTCCACGTCCTGGACATCAAGCTCAACTTCAAGACATCTCTACTGCTTGGAAGGGCCTTCTTAGCAACAGTTGGAGCGGTTTGTGACATGAAATCCAATAAGCTCTGCCTAACCCTAATTGACCCTACCATCCACTACAATCCGGTCCAAGTCATCAAGATTCCACGGACAGAGAGCTCAGCACTCGTAGCAACTTGCTTCTATGCCCACGAGTATGATTCAATGGCCGAGTANCATCTCTACTGCTTGGAAGGGCCTTCTTAGCAACAGTTGGAGCGGTTTGTGACATGAAATCCAATAAGCTCTGCCTAACCCTAATTGACCCTACCATCCACTACAATCCGGTCCAAGTCATCAAGATTCCACGGACAGAGAGCTCAGCACTCGTAGCAACTTGCTTCTATGCCCACGAGTATGATTCAATGGCCGAGTACGAGACAGAGCAAGACGTATCGACCGACGGTAGCCTTCTTCCATCGACCGATACCAGTCAACCGGAGTCGACCGACGAGCATACCTGGTCATCGATCGACATGCTATTCCAAGAGATCGAAGAAGAGTTTCCCGACGGCGACTTTAACGTAGATGATTGGGAGAACGATCATTACATCATAGAACAGGCTAGCATCACTACTCAGGAAGAGTATGATGATGATTATGCAGAGGAACGAGCCACAGAGTACCGATTTCTTTGGTAAGACGAAGAAAGACCTCCTCTACCGTCCTTCATCTTCAGAGCATCGATCGACAGAGACTACTCTCCATCTACCGATATGCACCAGCCAAGATCGCTCAAAAGACGTTTCGAACCACTGAGCAACAACCCCTACTGTGTCCCACTCTACGTCCCACATGATGATGATACACACGAGGGAGACTACTCAATCGAAAGTTGGGCAACCAATTACCACGAGAGTTTTGCAGTGGATTCAGCACCAGTGACACATGCGACCAACCCAGAAGCATACATATCGACCGACACAGAACAACATCAATCAATCGACAGGTTCCTCACCCTATCGACCGATGCACATGCCGTTCTATTGACCGATCAAACCACTACACCATCCGAGGTACAAACAAATAACTTCGATTTTACCTTACTAATTCCAGATGAGTTTGGTATTTTCAGGGATCCAGATGGCCATGCACGAGCAATGGATGGAAGAATCATTCCAATCTCCAAAGAGGATGTTGCAGACATTCTTCAGATGACCAATGAATCAGTCAGCCCCTTCGCACAGAAACCCATCTATACAAAAGATCAGCACCAGCAACAAACAATTCAAGATACCTCAGACAAGCAAGATGGTGCAGAAACTATTCATCTCAACTCAACCTATCCAGAATTTCAACAAGCATTGATCGATACGTGGAGACTCACATCGACCGATATATGTCGGGAATTTGGGAAACGAGCTTTCAAATCTGGGATTCGTCAATTCTTGTGGGAAGAGAAAGACGAATATGGAATTTACAGAGATGAGAATGGTTTCGCAAGAGGAGTAGATGGATATATCATCCATGTTTCCAAAGAAGATATGGGGAAATTGCTGAATAGAGCCTCAAAGATGGAGCGCTCTTGTTTCTGTTTACCAGAACACGCTGAACAGTTTGCTAAAGGAGTTCCAGTTTGCAAGCTCTACACACAAGCAGAGGTCACGTACATGATCAATGGAAGAGTTGGTGAACATAACTGGGAAATGGCATCACTGAAGTCTGAACATGAAAGAACCACAGCATCACTTCAAGGAGACTTACATTGGCTTCAGACTGGCAATGAATTAGTTCGCAAAGAGAGGAACGCCCTGCAAGAAGAAGTGAATGCGCTTCGCGAAAACTGGAATCTCAGAAACAGATATCGACCAATGACCCAGCACATCGACCGATATTAGAGCACCAGACTTCTGTACCAGAGAAGAACTTGAGAAAATAACAGGAGATATCTACAAAGCTATTGAAGCCTGTGGAGACGAAGCATACATATTACTTGACAAGATGTGGTCCCTGGTACAGAGTGACGTTCGAGGATTGGAATTCACAACATAAGGAATTCAGAAGGAGATCGACAACATTCAGAGACAACTCGCAAACCGACCTGCACCATCCGCATCGATCAACGTGCCATTTAGGCCATCGACCGATAGACATCCTTTCAAATCGACCGATACAGCCACACCAAGATCGGTCGATAATACCTCTTCCCGTGTGAAAACCATCCAACACCTCGACACCATGGAGCTGAGTATTGATCTAGAACAAACCTACAACATGATTGGACAACATGAGTTCAGCATTGCGAGCCTTGAGGAGTGGCTACAAAGAATCCAAAATGAGGTCCAAGAGTTGCAAGCTAGTATGACCAGAAGCGAGAAAGCCACAAGAAGCTTCTTAATTTCATGGTTTGGAGAATCACAAGACAAGGAGGATACTTGTTTCCGAACAAGTACCTGCAACTCACCTCACTAGCCACCATACCTCCATAGTCAAGCTAAATGACTTTAACTAAGCGCTGAGTGGGAGGCAACCCACTATGAGGTATTTTCTTACTTAGTTTTATCTTATTTTTAGTTTTACTTTCGTTTTATTAGTTTCAAAAGAGATGTTACACGATCACTACCTCTATCGACAGATACGATCCAAAGTAAATCGCTCGACATCTACCTATCCATGACGACCGACGAAGGCGACTCACCATCGATCGATACGAATTCCGGTCCGGTATATCTTTCACAAATTTCAAAATCAGTTATACATTATTTATTTATGCCCTAACTCCGACTGGTTATGCACTGAGGACAGTGTATGATTTAAGTATGGGAGAGTGGAGATCACTGATACTACTTTACCTTTTGATCTCATTAAATATTTTCAAAATTGGTTTTATTGAGTCAAGAAGGGGACAAAGATATTTCAAATTTTTTACTTTTTATCTAACCATTCTTTAGCATCATTCTTAGAATTGTTGATTGCAGAAAGTACTACAGATGCTAAAGTGGATCACCGGTCACCTATGACAATACTTTTCATGATTGTTTGGAAGAACCAAAGCTGATTTTCAACCTAACCTGACATCTATTGCTTGTCTTGAGGCTTGGTATACAAGGGATAAGAATCCTCCTGCAAGTCTGGAAGGTAAAAGTCTTGATAATTTTCGTTTCCTTCTCCCCTTCCTTTGGCATCCCATAAAAAAAATATATAAAAGATTGAGATGATTTCCTGAGAGGCAGAGGGAGAGGTACATTACCCATGAACCCACTATTCTAATTCAAAGGAATGATCACACATTGTGGAAGCGAGTGAGAGGTAAATTACCCATGACCCCACTATTCGCCTACACTTTGTCAGAAAAGGCTACAAAAAGTAGAAAGATCAATAAGATGAACATTAGTTGTTCATTGGGATTGTTAAAAAAAAAGAAAGAATTGGGATTCAGAGAAGGGACATAAAAGAGAGAAAGGGAACCAGGATGAGAATGCCTGAAACTTGTTTGAGTCGAATCCAAGTGTTCCTTGATCGATACTCCCAAGGTAAAGCCTACACTTTTATTTTATGCATAAATGAAATCAGTAGAGGGGATAGACAAACAAGATTGTTAAGTTGATTGGCTAGATGAATTTGGTTGATAAGCTAGGATATGATATAATGTACTTCTGTAGTTAATAGATATGAGATGTGGCTTGCAACAAAGTAGAGGTGATGATCTTAAGTTAAGATTTGATTGAGTCCCTTCTATTTTTCTAAAACTTTCCAAAGACTAACTATTGTGTTTGCTTGAGGAGTTGATCTACCATGGTTTTGACCCGGTTTTGACCATGGTATTAAGATGATTTTACAATATATATATATATATATGTTTTGGAGTCTATTAGGTATGTTTTCAGGTTCAGGAGCATTTTGGAGTAAAGTGATAATTTAGGTGCCCTTATGGAGCTTAAAGGAGAGTTTTCCCGAGATGACTATGAAGATCAGATAACAAGGTCGATATCCAGAGATACATATCGATCGATACACATCCTGTGTAGTCGATCGACGACGCTTCCGTAGAAGATGACGAATCAAGATACTCCATCGATCGATGTACGCCTTGTACCATCGACCGATATCGAGCGTGAAGAACAAGTTTGACTCAGCCGACTTGAAGCCCAAGTTCTCTCAATATTACAAGATTGCCCCTGACGAGTTTTAACCTAATTGAACTCATATTTATAGTTATGCCTATGTGTTTTGGCAAAGTGTGCTTTTAGTGCCTTTGATTGCTTTTATTCTTTTTATGCTTCTTAATACTTAAAGTTCTCTGATTTATAAAAGTATTCTTTTCATATTATTCTGATTTTCATCAAAGGTTATAGAGTTCTAGATTTAGAAGAATATACAAAGAGATTTGTTATTCAAAGGAACCAAGTGTTCAATCTTCTAATCTTATGAATTTCTATTATTGCCTTTGATGCTATGAATCACTTATCCATGTATGAGTAGATTCACTTGTTAGATTTAGGGTTCAAATAGTTATGAGGGATTAGCCCCAACTATGGATTGTTGAGTTGTGATATTCATAATCCTGATGAACCCAAATGCTTACTCTAGAGTAGCTAACTAGAGTATGATCATGGAATGATTTAACTTGTTAATCATCATCCTGAATCTAAAATAAGCTGAGGTCCTCTAGTGACGAGCGAGAGCCGGTATATGATCTTGGTGAACACATATTCAATTCGATCTGAAGCTATATCGATCGATACTCCTATAGAGTAATCGATCGACGGCAACATATATCGTCCGATATCGCTGTCAAAACATCGGTCGATATTGCCGGCAGTCAGATCAATGGACGAGTCTAGATAGCGATTGCTAATAGACTTATCTAAGAGTTGGAGTTCTTTAATATCTTGCAAGCAACTTATAAAGACATGTGTAGCATTATAATCCTGATTATCTGAATAGCAACCTTGAATCTAACTACTTTCTTTTATTGTTTAAAACCTAAACCAATTCTCTTGAGCAACTCACCATTGCTCACAACTGCAATTTACTTTTAAACTTTAATCAACTTAGCATAATCACTAAGGATTATATCTTTTGTGTTCCTTAGTTACTTGTGGATTCGATCCCTAAGTACTACAACTGAACCTCTTATTTGAGAGAGTAATTCACTCCTTAGGGTAATTTGAGTGATATCATCGGTCTGGATCGCCCTTAAAGGGGATGCTGTAGCCTAGCTCGGCATCAAAGTGAAGCGTGATTGGACAAGCGCCAAGTAGCGTTTGTCGAGATTGATATGCCAAGTATGTCGATGGTCGTAGAAAACGTTTTTCTGTTTTAGGTTTGATTTATACGATGAAAGTTTCGTATAATCTTTCCTTTACTCATATGGAAGTTGTTTCTTTTTTATCCGAGGGAGACAAAGCCAAAGAAGCTAGATTCAGAGCCCGTGCGGATTCAGTTGTGGAGTGGTTTCATTCTCGGATGTAATCGAGGGGAATGAGAGCGGATACCCGTGAGCCGCAAGGCTAAAGAATGAGATATTTCAGATCGTGGTGTGAGGAAACATAGTTTTAGATTGGTCGTCCAATGTCGGATCGTATAGCTTGGTTTTTTCTATAAGGAAAGTACTTTTTCGTAAAATATGTTACGTTTACTTTCGAAAGTTACCTAATATGACATGATCCTGACTATACGAATGATTTTTCGCATAAATAACGGGCGATGAATTTAGTAAATCGACACGACACATGGAAATAACAACGTTTTCGCAGATTTTTGAGAAACCTTTCCGCTTTGTTTTTGATTCTTCGGTGATAGTTTCTTATAGTTACTCACGAAGTTTTACCAAAGGTTATTTCATCGAGAGCAAGTCGCAAAATGTTTTAGCGGGTTTTGTTGAGCGGAACAAATCCCTAGACCAGCAATAAGATCAGTCGGTGAGCAGGGAGGACGTGTTCCCTATTGCTGCTTCTTGTGTTCTCGATTTTTCTTTGTCGTAAATGTTCTTGAATTATTCCGTGACTCACTTGGTTCAACGGAAAATGAGAGCGATGCTTTGATGCCGAAATATTTCTCGTATCATTTTTTGATTCTTATACAAAACTTGTTTTTATCAAGTTGGAAAAGAACTTTATGACTTCGGCAAATCATCGAGTTTCACTCTGAAGTTTGGCAGAGGCTTTCTAAACGCAGATTGTGATTAGAGGTTCTGTATAGTCCATGAGATTATTTTCCAGATGGTTTGGATCAGTTCCTAGTGTTTAGACAAATCTTAGATTATCATTTGTTTTTGGGATGATTTTGACGAGGCATCGCATTGTCCAAATATTTTTCGCCAATTTTTGTGAGAATTTGATTTATAGAAAGCGTTTTCTTGATGCGAGGAATTTTTTTTTTTTTTTTTTGAAATATGGGAGTATACGAGTATAGTATACACACCTTTTTATTAAGACGAAAGAAAACAGATGAATTTTTTTTTGAAGGATTGGGATGATCGACAATCTGGGTCGATTAAAAACCATGTTTGATTGGTGATGATTTGGAGTATGTCTGTTTTACAAAAAATTCTAGGAACGAGGCAGTTTTAAGACGACGTCAGTGTCTCTAGTTCCTTCTTTCTTTAGGAAATAAGATGAGTCGCTCGAATGTGTTTCGATCGGTTCTCGGTTGTACGAGAGATTGGATCGGTTTGCGAGTTATGCTTGAACAGTTAGAGAACAATAATACGAGATAGACAAAAACTGCCTACGACTTAGCATGTTAGACTATCCCCCTAAATTCTAAGTTCCCTAGGTTTTACGGCAGTTTACAAGAAGTTTTCATTTCTTACCTATGAGAAATTAGAAGTCTAATAAAATTTTCAAATCAGACATACCTTAGTTTCATCGATGATTTGGGACTGCCTTTTCTTCGCTCTTCGTCTTTTGACTTATTTCGTATGAGTCGGTCTTCGACGAAATACCAACAATAATATCAGAGTGAGGAAGGGATTTCAACATCGAAGTTTATGTTCTTGTTTCTTCGTACTTCTGGTTTTACTTAACTGACTAGGTATGCTTCATATATTGTTGAAAAATCCATCACACGTTTATGATTAGATGTTTTTGAGTTAATGTCAAAGAATTTCGTAAAACCGGTTTGCGTTTAGAGAGTTCAAATCTCTCATGTAGTTTAGGAAACTTTGGTGTTGAGTCAACCGTTGTCGTTTTAAACGATCGATTCAAACTTCTACGAGAAAGCAAGTCATTGTGGTTTTTTTCGTAAAGTTCCAACGGTTACTCTGATTGGGACCGAACGAAAAGAGTTTTGATCGAGGTTCGAGATAGAAACGTTTCAAGCCGTCGAGCTTTGTCCAACTTTCCCACTGGCGAGTCGGTGAGTACAGTCCCGATTCGTCGAGCCGATTTGTTTTTGTCGTAAAATCTCTACGGAAACTCCGATTGAGACAAAATGAAAAGCAGTGCAATTATTGTTTTGAGTACGATCAGGCTCACCATGGTGGTGTGTTAGATGGTGCGGACCCTCGGGGAAAAGTCAGTGCCTTGAGGGCGAGGTGAAAGGCCGACCAGCTCACCAAGACGGCGAGCTGGTTTGGCACGGCCAGCTCGCCGGCTTGGCGGGCTGGAAGGAACGGTCCAGCTCGCCAAGACGGCGAGCTGGATGGTACGGTCCAGCTTGCCAAGACGAAAAGCTGGTTGAGCTTGGCCAGCTCGCCGTCTTGGCGAGCTGGATGGCATGGTCCAGCTAGAAGTCTCGGCGAGCTGGTTTGGCACGGCCAGCTCACCGTCTTGGCGAGCTAGACGGTACGGCCAACTCCGCGAGTAACCTAGGGTTTTCTCCGCGAGTAAACTAGGGTTTTTCCGCGAGTAACCTAGGGTTTATTCCGCAAGTAAACTAGGGTTTTTCCACGAGTAACCTAGGGTTTATTCTGCAACTTGCCTAAGGTTTTTACGCAGTTTCTGGGAGAGAAAGTTTTATTTTTCCGAAAAGTTCTCGGAAAACGTGTTTTGGTCAACCCATACGTATTGATCTTTTTCCAACTCGGAAATAATAAAAACATTACGGGGTTTAATATATGTTGGTGTCAAAAACCGTAATCTTGAAATCAACGTCTACAATAACTTCTATAAAAGATGGAATCATTGCTTTCCGCAAGAATCGTTTTATAAAACTCGAGAATCATTTTATAAAACTCGAAGAATCATTTTATAAACCTCGAAGTATCGTTTTATATAACTCGAAGAATCGTTTTATAAAACTCGAGAATCAATTTATAAAACTCGAGAATCGTTTTATGAAACTCGAAGAATCGTTTTATAAAACTCGAAGAATCGTTTTATAAAACTCGAAGAATCGTTTTCTAAAACTCGAAGAATCGTTTTATAAAACTCGAAGAATCATTTTATAAAACTCGAAGAATCGTTTTACCAAACCGCGAAAAACTGAAACTGCCGTAAAACGCAAACTAGCCTCGTCCCGGCTAGTTCTTCGTTGGGCGATTTAGCCCGTCCCGGCTAGTTCGCCATTGGGCGAACTAGAGGCTTCTCGAACGGTTCACCGACAAGAGAGCTAGACCAGTCCGGCTCGGTTCGCCGTACGTCGAACCGACTGTTGGGGTCAAAATCGGTACGACGGAATCAATAGCCAAAATTCTCCGCAAACACATAAACGAGACAGTTTTATGAATCTCGAGAATTATTTTATAAAACTCGAAGATCGTTTTATAAAACTTGAGAAGCCGTTTTATAAAACTCGAATATCGTTTTATAAAACTCGAAGATCGTTTTATAAGACTCGAAGAACGTTTTATAAAACTCGAAGATCGTTTTATAAAACTCGAAGATCGTTTTATAAAACACGAAGAACGTTTTATAAAACTCGAGAAGCCGTTTTATAAAACTCGAAGACCGTCTTATAAAACTCGAAGATCGTTTTATAAAACTCGAGAAGCCGTTTTATAAAACTCGAAGATAGTTTTATAAAACTCAAAGATCGTTTTATAAAACTCAAAGATCGTTTTATAATACTCGAGAAGCCGTTTTATAAAACTCGAAGATAGTTTTATAAAACTCGAGAAGCCGTTTTATAAAACTCGAATATCGTTTTATAAAACTCGAGGATCGTTTTATAAAACTCGAGAATCGTTTTATAAAACTCGAGAAATCGTTTTACAAAACCGCGAAAAACCGAAACCGCCGCAGAACGCGAACTAGTCGCAACCAGTTCGCCTGCTGGCGAACTAAGCAAGCTTGGCTTAGTTCGCCAGCAGGCGAACTAGACTCCCTCGACTAGTTCGCCTGCTGGCGAACTAGACAATCCTTGGCTAGTTCGCCTGCTGGCGAACTAAGCCAGCTCGGCTTAGTTCGCCAGCAGGCGAACTAGAGACCTCCCGGAGCCTCGATTTCCCGCATTCCCGATTCGAACTTACGACACGGTCGCTTTCTGAACCACGGCCGAAATGTCTCTCATTTCGTCTCGATCCGACTTACCGTTCGAGTTTT
>CAKOAT010655154.1:0-21641 GCA_932364175.1 Eruca vesicaria subsp. sativa | reverse complement strand
ATAAAGAGGAGGTCCAGGGCAGAAGCAGGGACACGAAATTCAGAGCTCTCACCACCAAAACTAGCATTTAGGAATCTTTCCGTTTTTCTGTTAGCGAGCTGCGTCTCAATTAGGGTTTTCTAGGTCTTACGCTTTCGGCGATTCTTTTTGTACCAGTTCTACGCAGATTCGGAATAAGAACCTCTTTGCTCTCTGTTTTTCGTTTATTCTCATTTAAATTCTAAGTATTTTCGTCATCTTATTTTCGTTGTGCGGTTCTCGCAGATAGCCGGTTCCTCTGGAAACTTAGGGTTTTCCCGAAGTTTCCTTTTTTACGATTTATTTGACAGTAGGGTGAAATCGACACCCACACCGACCATCCCGAGCCTCGATCTCCCGTATCCCCGATTCAGTGCTTACGTCCTTCGATATGGTCGTGTTCTGAACCGCGGTCAAAATGTCTCCCGTTTCATCTCGATCCGACTTATCATTCGAGTTTTACGATAAAAACCGTAAAACTTTGTTTTCTCGAAAAGAACTCAAGGAAATTGTATAAAACGACAACGGTTAGACGATACACCGAACATTGCCTAAACTATATGATTTATTCGAGATTTTTCGTTAAAATCATAAAAAACGCGTTTTTAATAAAAACGTTGAGAAAATCATAAAAAACGGCAACGATTAACCAAGAAACGAACGCAGCTAAACTTTACGATTAACTCGGGGAATTTACTAAAAACGGCATCGGATCAGGAAACGATCTCATATAAAGTCATAAAAGGGATTTATCGTAAAACGACCCGAAAGGTCTTAAAACACGATAAAAGTCCGTCTCACAATCTTAACGAAATCTAACCCGAAGATACGATAACGTTTTGATGGTTTACTCGCAGAGGAAAGATAAATGTCAAGTTTGAAGATAAATGGCAAGTTTGAAGATAAATAGAAGATTTCCACGAGAAAAAAGGAAGGATCGAAATAAATGGAAGATTCCCGATAAACTCGAATCGGGGCAAAATGGAAAGACTGAACCGCCTGAGAGAGGAGTATATAAGCCAGAGGCATAGGGCAAGAGCAGGGGGGACAAAAATAAGACCTAAAAAGGCGCCTGTTAGCTTAGGAATTTAGGATTTAGGATTTAGCGTTTAGACTAGCAATCCAGATCCTTAGAACGTTTCGACGTTTAAGTTCTTCAATTCTCTTTTGTAACAGTTGTCGATCTCTTACTTAATAAAAGCTTTCATACAAATTCTTTATTCTCTATTCTTCGTTGTTCATCCGTATTCTGTTAATTTCGTTTGTTTTAGTGATTTCCGCAGAGATCCAGGACCTCGGGAAAATTAGGGTTTTTCTCTAAGTTTCCATATTTGACGGAAAATTGGCAGTGTGGATTTCGGTTCCCAGAGTTTGGCTCTAGAAGGAGGGGGGGGGGGTCGGATTCTCTTACACACTAATCGCTAGAACGAACGAGAAAAAACATGCCTAATCTGAACGGCGACGTCATCTTGTTCGAGAAAAGAGCAACGATCGATTCGATCAAACCTCTCAACGATGTTCTCGTTATTGAGCTGACGATCCAGAATATGGATGTAGCGAGGATATTAGTCGATACCGGAAGCTCGGCTGATATCATCTTCAAAAATACTCTCGAGAGAATGGAAATCGATCTGTCTGAAATCGCGGAAAACGTAAGCCTGCTAGTAGGACTCTCGGGAGAGATCACCATGACCCTCGGAACGATCAACCTGACGGTTCGCGCCGGGAGCATAGTAAAAAACGTCGAATTCCAAGTCGTTGATCGACCCATGTCTTACACCGCAATCGTAGGGACACCGTGGTTAAATTCGATGCAAGCGATTCCGTCGACGTACCATATGTGTCTCAAGTTCCTGACTCCGTGCGGGATCGAGACTATATTTGGAAATCGGAGGACCTCGCAAGTCTGCTACGCCGCGGATTTAAAACGAAAAAATCTGCTGGTCGATGTTTCTTCCAAAAAGAAAAAGAAGTCGACGGCCCTCGACAACGCCCCATTGCAAGATAAAACGGAACTCTTCTGGCAGTTGCGAGCAGCCGAGGCTTTGGAAGGTAAACGCCACCCAACATCCAAACCCGTCAAACAAAAAAGACGAAAGCTGGGGCCAGAGCGCGCCGAAGCGGTCAACAGCGAAGTCGACAGACTCCTCAAAGTAGGATCGATCACGGAAGTTTGGTATCCTGACTGGCTCGCCAATCCCGTCGTCGTAAAGAAAAAGAACGGAAAATGGCGAGTTTGCGTCGATTTCACCGATCTCAATAAAGCGTGTCCAAAAGATAGCTATCCACTGCCACACATCGATCGTTTGGTCGAGGCAACCGCGGGAAACAAACTTTTATCTTTCATGGATGCCTTCTCGGGGTACAATCATATCATGATGAACCCTGACGATCAGGAAAAAACCGCTTTCATAGCTGATCGCGGAACTTACTGCTATAAAGTGATGCATTTCGGCCTTAAGAACGCTGGTGCGACTTATTAACGACTCGTCAATCGCATGTTTGCCGAACAGCTCGGAAAAACAATGGAAGTGTACATCGACGATAGGCTTGTAGAATCACTCGAAGAGCGAGATCATGTCGTGCACCTCCAAGAATGTTTTGAAAGGCTCTACCTTCATAACATGAAGTTGAACCCTGCGAAGTGTCGAATCGCCGTCACATCCGGAGGATTTCTAGGGTATCTCGTCACTTACCGCAGGATTGAGGCCAATCTAAAACAAATCACGGCATTGATATAAATGGTTTCTCCCAGAACAAAATGTGAGGTACAAAGACTGACCGGCAGGGTCGCAGCACTTAACCGTTTTATCTCGCGATCAACTGACAAATGTCTACCTTTCTACGAAACGTTAAAAGGAGACTAAAAGTTCGAATGGTCCAAAATGCGAGAAAGCTTTCCAACAACTAAACCATTACCTAGCTACCCCGCCAGTACTCGCGAAACCTGTAGAAGGAGAACCATTATTACTCTATATCGCAGTATCGACGACCGCCGTGAGTGGCGTCCTTATTCGGGAAGAACGCGACGAACAAAAGCCAATCTTCTACGTAAGTAAGACGCTACTGGGCGCAGAGACGCGATATCCGATGATGGAGAAACTGGCTTTGGCCGTAGTCATGTCAGCAAGGAAATTAAGACCATATTTCCAATCTCACACCATCGTCGTGCCCACCTCGTTTCCTCTCCGCACCATTTTGCATAGTCCCAGCCAATCGGGAAGATTAGCAAAATGGGCGATCGAGCTGAGCGAGTACGATATTGAATATCGCGCAAGGACTTGCGCGAAATCGCAAGTACTCGCGGACTTCATAGTGGAACTCCCAACGGGAAGCACGTCCAACCAAGAGCCGAACTCGACTTGGATCTTATACGTTGACGGATCCTCATCCAAACAAGGCTCTGGGATCGGTATCCGACTCGCATTCCCAATGGGAGAAGTATTGGAACAGTCATTCCGATTAATTTTAACGCTTCGAACAACGAAGCCGAGTATGAGGCCTTGATCGCAGGACTGCGATTAGCTCACGGACTGAAGATTCGTAATCTTCACGCGTACTGCGACTCGCAGCTGGTGGCTAGTCAGTTCAGCGGAGAATACGAAGCAAGGGACGAGGGAATGGAAGCATATCTGATCTTGGTAAAAGAACTGACCAAGAAGTTCGATCAATTCGCCCTGACTAGGATCCCTCGAGAGGAAAACGCCCAGGCAGACGCCTTGGCGTCCTTAGCATCCAGATCAGATCCTGGTATGAGCAGGGTAATTCCCGTTGAATTCATCGAACACCCTAGCATCGGACCACCCATAGTCAAAAACCTGATCAATGAACCAGAAGGCGATATGGACGGAAACCATCCATCCAAAGATCAGTCCGATTACGGATTCGATCGTCCGTGGATGGAAACAATTCTGGCATACATAACTAACGGAGAACTTCCACCGGAAAAATGGGCGGCCCGAAAGATAAAAACTCAGGCCGCACGGTATGTTGTAGTTGACGGAGAACTTTATAAATGGAGATTCTCCAGACCACTGATGACTTGCGTGCAAGGGGAGAAAGCACAGCGGGTAATGCAGGAAGTGCACTCCGGATCTTGCGGAAACCATTCCGGCGGAAGATCTCTCGCAATAAAAATCAAGCGCCACAGATATTCTTCCCAACGATGATAAAAGATTGCGAAGATTTTTCGGGAAAATGAGAGAAGTTCCAGCGACACGCTCCAACTATTCACCAACCCGCCGAAGTTCTTTCATCTATCTCGGTGCCGTATCCGTTCATGCGATGGTCGATGGATATAGTCGGGCCAGTGCATGCGTCAAAACAAAAACGCTTTCTTCTGGTTCTGACTGACTTCTTCTCTAAATGGGTCGAAGCCGACTCTTACGCAAGCATCAAAGACGCCCAAGTAGAAAGTTTCGTATGGAGAAACATAGTCTGTAGACATGGGGTACCATACGAAATCGTAACGGATAATGGATCTCAATTTATCTCGACTAGATTCGAAGCTTTTTGCAAAAAATGGAAGATACGATTAACCAAATCGACTCCAAGATATCCTCAAGGCAACAGACAAGCCGAGACCATTAATAAAACTATTCTCGACGGTCTCAAGAAACGCCTCGACGCCAAAAAGGGAAAGTGGGCCGAAGAGCTCGAAGGAGTTTTATGGTCGCACCGCACAACCCCGAGGCGAGCAACGGGAGAAACTCCTTTTGCCCTAGTATACGGAACGGAATGCATGATTCCCGCGGAAGTCAAATTTCCAGGAGTACGCAGAAGGCTGCTCCCAGAAAGAGAAGAGTCAAACAACTTAATGCTTCTCGACGAACTCGATCTGATTAACGAACGACGGGATCAGGCGCTCGTTCGAATTCAAAACTATCAGCAAGCGGCCGCAAAGTAATACAACACAAACGTACGCAGCCGAAGATTTCACGAAGGGGAACTAGTCTTACGAAAAGTCTTCCAAAACACCGCAGAACAAAATGCCGGTGAGTTGGGAGAAAACTGGGAAGGACCATACAAGGTCATAAAGGTAGTCCGGCCTAGAGCATACGAAATCGCAAACATGCAGGGCACCAAAATTCCCAGATCATGGAACGCGATGCATCTCAAAAAATACTATCACTAGGCAACGCGCCCGCAAACCACTGAACTACGAGATGGCTTGATCCCCTTAAAGGGTACGTCGGCATCTTGTCGCCAGACAAGACCAGCCGTCCCCCCTGGGTATAAAGGGGGGGGGAGTAGGTGAGTATACGTATACTCGTATACTCCCAAAATTTCAAACTCGAAATTTCTCAAACTTTTTCAACAAACGTATTGAAAGAAAAAACGAAATTCTGAATATAGCGGGACGTCGCCAATGTTTGGAAAACCGTTCCTCCCCAAAAACAACAAACAGTCTGTCCGCGACTATAAAACACACACAACTTCTTAATATACAATCCCTTCGCGAAGGTCTAAACTACGTAAACATCTATCACTTAGAAATAGTTTGTTGCTGATCACAACAAACTCGCAACAGTCCTAACCAAACTTAAGTTATCTCTGCGAGATAGCTCTCGAACACCCGACACAAGGGTAATAGCGCTATAAAAGAAATCCAAACTTTTGGTCAGCACTGCCGGGCAACTTAGAAATTGTTCCCGGTGAGATGCGTGGTTCCAACCAGACGAATCGTATAAGCCGAGAACATATCGCGGATTCTAAATCGGTATGGAATCAGGTTAAAATCGCCACAGGCAAACGAAAGCCGACTAGTCATTGCACAGCCTTAGTCCGAAAGTAAACCTAGGTCTTGCCCTAAACCCAGCACACTGGTCGCTAACGTCTCAAGGCATGAATCGAGATCCTAAAGGCATGTCTCTTCGTCTATATCTAAATGTTCTCTCGATTTGCTAAAACATCCTAAAACAAGCAAACGAATAAGGCGATACCCTAAGGGAAAGGAATGCGAGACGACAACTCGTGGACCTCCCGCAATACCAACTCGAAGCAACAAGTTCAAACGAAAAACTGATTGTTCATTATGAAAACAAAAGTTGCCGAAGCAACAAGGGATTCAAAGCCGTAAAAGGCCAGTCCCGAACAAGTACAAAAGCCATAGTCGGCCAACCGCATAAAAATCTAATTTTTAAAAGTCCCGCATGAGACTACATCTTCAAACATCCTCCGCACGCGGAGCCTCATCCTCATCCATCGCATTACCTTCACCTTTGACAGCAATCTCCGGGCCGTCATTCTCGTCTGGATCAGGCTGAGGCACATTTTCAGCAGCAGGAGCTGGATCGGAATCACTTCCCTCAACAGGAATAAATCCTTCAGTCATGCGGACAGCCGATTCCTCAAAACTCTTCATCTTGCGCTGAAGTCTGCGCAGCTCCGAAGCCTTAGATTTCTTTGCATCCTTCGCCTTGATCAGAGAGACCGCGGTCTTTTCGAGATCGCGCTCCATATCGCTAATCCTAGCCTCAAGTCGAGACACCTCCGCGGAATGCACGTCCTCTATCACCTTCAGTTTCCCCTCGAGCTGAGCGGACCTCTCCTGCGACTCGGCCAACTCCTTGGCTAAACGCTCAACTTCGGACCCACACTACTTGATCATCCCATCGATCAACAAAACAAACTAGAAAAACCAAGATAGATGGTCAGATACAAATATATTCTTTAAAACGTATGCTTGCAAACCTGTACCTTGGTACGCTTTTGCGACATCGAAACCAAGCTTGGCGCCTTGCTAGACGAAGCTCCGGTCTCGGGACCCTTCACGCCTCTTTTTATCATGGGAGCATCGGGGTTCGGACGAGTTCTCTTGCGGCCTTTGGCTGAAGTAGGCAGCGTCGCGCTAAGCACCGGAAGTCCCAGAACAATCACCCTCTTGGCCGGAGGAGGAGGCCTCAGAATCGTAACCAGGTCAACCGCAGTAGGAGCTGCAACCGGTTTGACTGCGACAGGAGTCGTAACCGATTCGACGACGGTGAGAGCCGCAACCGGTTTGACTGCGGTAGGAGCCACGACCGATTTTACCATGGTGGGAGCTACGACCGTTCCGACCTCGGCAGAAATAGCAACATTTTCGGCTGCAACAAGGGGCGGAACAGCAGACACACCCGTCCATCTCGTCTTGAAACAAGAGAAACTCAGAAATCCGAGCATCCTGCGGATGTGCCATAGTGTTGTCACCAGATGGGACCTCACAGTTTTGTTGATCACCTTAGGAAGAAGACATCTTGAAATTTTTCTAGAGAGAAGTTAGAGAGAAACTTGAGAGATGGAAGATATGAGAAGTAATGATCCAATACTTATAGAAAAGAAGAGCTTGTCCCTCGTAATAAGACAAATCGTAGCCGTAGATTCCAATTAAAGCAACTCCATTCGCCCGCAAAAACTTTCTCCAGAATTTGCGAGCTGGGGGGCTAACTGTTGGTGTCAAAAACCGTAATCTCGAAATCAACTTCTACGATAACTTCTATAAAAGATGGAATCATTGCTTTCCACCAGAATCGTTTTATAAGACTCGAGAATCGTTTTATAAAACTCGAAGAATCGTTTCATAAAACTCGAAGAATCGTTTTATAAAACTCGAAGAATCGTTTTATAAAACTCGAAAATCGTTTTATAAAACTCAAAGAATCGTTTTATAAAACTCGGAAAATCGTTTTATAAAACTCGAAGAATCGTTTTATAAAACTCGAGAATCGTTTTATAAAATTCAAAGAATCGTTTTATAAAACTCGGAAAATCGTTTTATAAAACTCGAAGAATCGTTTTATAAAACTCGAAGAATCGTTTTATAAAACTTGAGAATCGTTTTATAAAACTCGAAAATCATTTTATAAAACTCGAAGAATTGTTTTACCAAACCGCAAAAAACCGAAACCGCCGTAAAATGCGAACTAGCCCCGTCCCGGCTAGTTCGCCCAACGGAAAAGTAAGCCAAGCCGGCTTAGTTTGCCATTGGGCGAACTAGAGGCTTCTCGGACGGTTCACCAATCGGAGAGCTAGACCGGTCCAGCTCGGTTCGCCGTACGTCGAACCGACTACCCGAGCCTCGATCTCCCGTATCCCCAATTCAGTGCCTACGTCCTTCGATATGGTCGTGTTCTGAACCGCGGTCAAAATGTCTCCCGTTTCATCTCGATCTGACTTATCATTCGAGTTTTACGATAAAAACCGTAAAACTTTGTTTTCTCGAAAAGAACTCGAGGAAATCGTATAAAACGACAACGGTTAGACGATACACCGAACATTGCCTAAACTATACGATTTATTCGAGATTTTTCGCTAAAATCATAAAAACGCGTTTTTAATAAAAACGTCGAGAAAATCGTAAAAATGGCAACGATTAACCAAGAAACGAACGCAGCTAAACTTTACGAATAACTCGGGGAATTTACTAAAAACGGCATCGGATCAGGAAATGATCTCGTATAAAGTCATAAAACGAATTTATCGTAAAACGACCCGAAAGGTCTTAAACACGATAAAAGTCCGTCTCGCAATCTTAACGAAATCTAACCCGAAGATACGATAACGTTTTGATGGTTTACTCGCAGAAGAAAGATAAATGTCATGTTTGAAGATAAATGGCAAGTTTGAAGATAAATAGAAGATTTCTGCGGGAAAAAAGGAAGGATCGAGATAAATGGAAGATTCCTGATAAACTCGAATCGGGGTAAAATGGAAAGACGGAACCGCCTGGGAGAGGAGTATATAAGCCAGAGGCATAGGGCAAGAGCAGGGGGACGTAAATCAGACCTAAAAAGGCGGCTGTTAGCTTAGAAATTTAGGACTTAGCGTTTAGACTAGCAATCCAGATCCTTATAACGTTTCGACGTCTAAGTTCTTCAATTCTCTTTTGTAACAGTTGTCGATCTCTTACTTAATAAAAGCTTTCATACAAATTCTTTATTCTCTGTTCTTCGTTGTTCTTCCGTATTCTCTTAATTTCGTTTGTTTTAGTAATTTCCGCAGAGATCCAGGACCTCGGGAAAATTAGGGTTTTTCTCTAAGTTTCCATATTTGACGGAAAATTGGCAATGTGGATTTCGGTTCCCAAAATATATTTTATCGTTGCCCTTTATGTTCAAAGAGTGAAATCGTGAGCTTGTTTTTTTGCTCCTCCCGTGGCGAAAAGTCGGGATTAAGTTTTCAATTTTGTTAAGTACTACATCGTTTGTGTGAGCGTTGGCTATAGGAGTAATTGCTGCTGGAGTTGTTTACCAGCGTTTTTGCGGACTGCGACTCTGTCTTTCATATATCCAGACATTTTTTTGATCAATCGTTTTGCGGCTATGAGTTAGAGTAATCCATACCCCCCCCCTCGTTTTAGCAAATATGATAAAACGTGAAAACATGATAAAACGATTTTATAAAGAAAGTAGATTTTATTTCAAATTCGCGTAAGAGCGTTGTGATCGTTACAAGAGATTATAAAGGTTTTCTTCACCGGGGCCGTTAGCGAGTTACCTAGTTCTAGCAACATAAAACCCTAAACATAGTTGAGTCGCAGTTCGATAACAAAAAGACGAAAAAGATAAAAAAAAGGTTTTGATTGATTTTGGACTGAACCTTTTGAAAGGCTGCCTATGTACCCCTTTCGAGGATCAAGCCGAACGTCTTTCAATTGATAGAGCTGGACAAGACATCGAACTGTCTGGGCGAGTTCGTCTAGTAATTGAGTGCTAGTCATAGAAACCAAACTCGTCTAGAATAAAGCCTATGTTTCTAAGTGCAGAGAGTTCTATGTCTAAAAGAGTTGGAAAAAGTCCTTCTTCTCTTGACTTCGACCTTGTACTCCTCCTCTAGGCGGTTGGTCTTTCCTTTTCCGCCCCAATTCGTGTTTATTGGAAATCTTCTCTTTATCTCGATCTTCCTATTTTTCCTTGGAAAACTTCTATTTTGTCTTCAAAATTGACATTTATGCATTCCTGCAAATAATAGTTAAACCGTTATCATATCTTTGGGCTGGATCTCGTCTAAAGTTGTGAGTGGGTCTTTATCGCGTTTTAGAACTTTCCGAGCCGTTTTGTAACTTAGCCGTTTTACGATTTTAGATGGGATCGTTCCATGATACGATGCTGTTTTTATAAAAATATCTCGAGTCAATTGTATAGTTTGGCAATTTTCGGTGTTTTGTTTAACCGTTGCCGTTTTATACGATTTACTCGAGGTATTACGATTAGAGGTTTTTATCGTAAAACTCCAACGGTAAGATGGATCGAGACGAAACAAGAGATGTTCCGATCACGGTTCAGAGTACGATCGTGTCGAGGGACATATGCTTGCGTCCGGGAAATGCGGATGGTGAGGTACGGGTTGCTCAGCTCGCCGGTCCGGAAAACTGGACGGTGCAGTTCAGCTCGCCAAGACGGAGAGCTGGTCAAGCACGGCCAGTTCGCCGTCTGGGCGAGCTGGATGGGACGGTTCAGCTCGCCCAGCCGACAAGCTGGTTAGGCACGGACAGCTCGCCGGCTGGGTGAGCTGATTGGCCGTGGTCAGCTCGCCAAGCTGGCGAGCTGGGCTGGTCCGTCCAGTTTGCCGTCTTGGCGAGCTGGTCGGCTGTCCGGCTTAGGTCGTTTCTTGTCTTCTCGACCCGAGATCGTTTCGGAGAATATAAGGAGAAGTAATCGTAGACGTTGATTTCGAGATTACCATTTTTGACCACAACATGAGGTCTTTTTAATTATTTCATACTTTGATACGAGTTTTCCGTACTTCGTATCTTCGTAGAAAGTCTATAGTTTCTTGTATGCTCTTTCCGGGACCTTTCGCCATTGATTCCGTCGTGGCCAATTTTGACCCCAACAGTCACCACTTTCACACGGGTGGAAGGCTTAAACTTACCCAACCACCTTTTACCCTTCTCCTACTGTCTTGTGCAGTCTTTACCTTATCACTGAGGTTTTACCCAACTGATTGGGATCTTTATAGCTGAAGCATTTACTACAGTTCATTTTGTTTGGTTTAATTCATCTCTCTGCAATTATGGCATACCGGTTGTCGAGAGTGGATAAGAAGAAATGGATTTCAGACCCATTGAGACCGGTTCGAAGACCACCATTTAAAATACCCGCAACAAACAACAGAGACCTCATTGAAGAGCATAAACTTACTTTGATTGGAAGGGTTATAAACCCCAAGATCCAGAAAACTCGAGTTCTAGCAATTGAGAGTGGGGGGTCGAATTACTGGAAGAGCTTTGGGCCCTTACATGTTTCAATTTAAGTTTGAATTAGAACAAGGACTTCAATATGTTCTCTCTGAAGCCCCCTTCCAAGTCAAGAGATGGATGTTGATCCTCCAAAGGTGGGAACCCATTGTCTCAAAAATTTTTTCAGCTATGATTCCGTTTTGGACAACTATCCATGGAATTCCACTGCATTACTAGACAGAAAAAAACTCTCAAGGCTATTGGAATGGAACTTGGACCTGTACAAGATTTTGACGTCGACCGGGGTCGTATCCTAATGATCAATGGTCTTAAACCCCTGGAGACAAAAATGGATATTAGCCTTCTGCGAGGAGAAATAAAACAAGTCAAACTGGAATATGAGAACTTGCAGAAACGCTGTTTCCTTTGCTTCTCCTTGTCACATGAAGTTGAGGATTGCCCCGAGATATTCCTATAATTTCTATCCATTCACAAGATCCCCGTTCAACCCCTTCCACTCCCATGTGTTCTGCTCGCTCACCCTAGGAAGGAAAAACGGTTGTTAACTTTCGAGCTGGGGTTGGAGGTTCAAACTCTCAAGGAAGAAGATCCGCTCTAGAACACCTCTCTTTATCTAGTGAAAGGGTTTCTCTTCTACAAGACGGAGTTGCAAATGCAGCGTCAGGGAAACTTCAGGAAGTAAGTATCCAACATGTGGAGGAGAATCTTCGGAATCAATTAAGTGGTGGTCGTGGGAATATCCCATCAAACTCCAATCACCCTTCCCTACCGGAGAATAATGCACCACAAGGAATAACTGATAGATCTCTGATTCGTTCTCTCCGTGAAGACCACATTCACGTCTCCTTAAGATTGGATAGTTTGACAGACTTTGAAGCTGGGATGTAAATCGGAGATAAGGAAAAAAAGCTGACTCTAGCAGGGACGTTCCTATACTAGGCAAGGGAAGTGCCAAAGGAGGGCATGTAGCTTCTAAGAAGCGGGTGCTCCAGAGCACCACCCAAGGAGTTAGCCTGAAAAGAGAAGAAACACAAAGGCTCATAAATCAATTAGAAGGAGGACAGGAAGCTCTAACCAAAATTTTACTTCTACTTTCTCATCGGTCTCAGGAACGCAACCTAGAGGCACGATGCTACCAACTGCTAGGAGGTCAGGAACGGATTTTCGGTCTGGTCTAAAACCTCTTCCTTGGTCTGTATGATCTGGAACTGTCAAGGTATCGGAAACAACCTGACAGTTCGTCATCTAAGGGAGTTTAGAACCAAAAACTCTCCCGACATAATGTTCCTAATGGAAACAAAGAGGCAGGATGGGGATGTTTTGAAGATGTATATGGGTACAGAATTTACAAATCATTTTACAGTCCCACCGGAAGGTTTGAGTGGTGGACTGGCCCTATCTTGGAAAGACAATGTTGATGTTGATGTACTTTTGGCTTCACCTAATGTAATAAATACAAGGATTACTTTCAATGGAAAAACCTTTTCGTATCATAAATTTATGGTGCACCTCAGAGTGAAACCAGACCAAGGTTCTGGCAGGAAATCTCAGATATAGGAGCACAAATATATGAAGCGTGGCTCCTTACGAGTGATTTTAATGACTTACTTGATAACTCAGAGAAAGTGGGAGGCCCGTTGAGATGGGAAGTGTGGCTTCACTTCGGCATAAGCTTTCTTCAAAGTCTCCAAATTGTTCCAAAAACATCCATTTTCTCCATAAGTACCTGAACCTGTAGATTACTCTAAAAAGGCTCCAAATGCTTATAAAATACTTAAATATCATGTCTAGGTCATGATTGAAAATGGGTAAAATCCATGACCTATCAACATCCCCAGACTTACCCTTTTGCTTGTCCTCAGGAAAAACAATCAGGTAGTCCTTTAAAAGAGGTTTTAGAAAATAGCAGGGATTCACAAAATTCTCAGACTTAGAATCATCACCACTACAATGCTACAACTACATCGAACATGTGTCAACCCCAAAGATACTTTATATACAATATCCTAGTTTATCAACCAAATCATTCTACCAGTAACTTAGCAAATACTAGCTTGAGTCACCCCTCTACTAACCTCATTTCTTACAGAAGAATAAAATGCAGGCTTTACCTTGGGAATATCAGTCATAGGATGCTTGGACTCTTACTCCATCAGGTGTATGAGTAAACAGGTAATCATATTCTGGTTTCTTTTCTCCTTATATCTCTCTTTCTCCAAATCTTTTCCAATTCAATTCCAGTGAATTAAGACATGTACTAATGCCTTCCATCTTGTTCACCTTATTGATTTTTATCTGGACTAAGTGTAGGCAAATAATGGGGTCATCGTAATGTACCTACCCCTCTGCATCTCAGGAAATCATCTCAATCTTTTCTCTTTTTTTTTTAGATGCTGGAGAGAGGAGAGAAAGAAACCAAAAATTTACAGAATCATACCTTTCAGGCCTGAAGGAGGAGTCCAATCCAATGTATACCAAGCCCCAAAGCAAGCAGATCAATCATATTAGGGTTGGAGGTTAGCTTCAGTTCCTTCAAACTTTCTAAGAAAGTATGATCTAATGGCCAGGTAATCCACTATAGTATCTCTAGTACAATCTGTTGTCAACAAGTCTAAGAATGGTGCTGATGTGTGGTTAGATCATAAGAAAGAACTTTTAAAATGATCATAATCCCTTACTCAAATAAATGAAAACTTTTTTTTATTTTTTTTTAATTTTTATTTTAAATGTTTTTGATAAAATTCAAAGAAACAAAATGTTAATAACTACCTCCCCCAGACTTAAATTACACTGTCCTAGTGTAACAAGTATAAGAGTGGTGGAGAAATAAGTAAAAGTTTAGATAAAGAAAAGTTTGTGTTTCTGACCTCCCTGAATGCGGAATCGATCGATCGACAGTAGTATTGTCGATCGCCGAACTGGGAAAAACATTGATAAATCAAAGTGATGTAGTATGGATCAATACGGAAGGGGCAGAATCACACCATCTGGTTGGAAAGGGTCAAAGTCATCTGATCTGTCAGTTCTATTAGCTCTGTTAGAGATTCCAAACACAAATGAGAGATAAGACAACAGTCTGAAAACATAAAATGTAATAAGTCTAAGTTATAAATCCTAATAATCCGAAAGCTTGCAAGAAAAATAAAATAAAAATAGTCCATGATAAAAAGGTATAGAAATGTGAGAACTAGTCGGAGTCGTCATCGGTCTCATCGTCGTCTCTGGGATGTGCGTCGCGGTGCTGGCGAGAGGGACCTGCAGCTGATGGCGAACTCGCTCTAACACTCCCTCGGATCCTGCAGGGAGATCTCGTCACTCTAGCCCAGATGGCTCGGGGTGCATCAACAACGATGCGCTGAAAGTATCCATGCTGCATCGGGAAGTCTCGAATGATCGGGAAATCGGGAAGTGGGGGATCCTGCACTGCTGGAACTCCGCGGGGACATCGGGAGGTCGGCGGGGTGCCTCTGCAGGGTCACGCAACAGGCGTTCGTCTGGCTGAAACCAGAGACACTCATTGTCGCATGTGATAAAGTCAGTGATCTTCTTGTTGGGCAGTGGTAGCAAGCGAATGTGGTCATCCATCCCTAAACACCAGATGTGTTCCTCCTTAAGCCAACTCGAGCTCGACAAATGCTCTACATCCAGGAAGGCTCGAGAGCGATCGACATCAGATGCGTCCAACCGTCTCCGTCTTGGACTTTGTACCAGTGAAGGGTTTCATCTTCAACCCCACCAGATGCTCATGAAAAATAGCCCCGAGTTTGGTGTAACGACTGTCCCTTTCCCATCATGGCTGTGCAAATCAACCAAACCATCCAAAGCACATAAAAGGAGTGTGAGATCCTACAACCTTACCTTGTTGGGGTCCATCTTGCACAACAAAGTGTTGGAAATGGCCCGCAAGAATTAGCGTAGCGTGGGGTGGCAAATGTCCGTCATGGTGGCCTTGCCAGAGCGCAGATCGGCCGTACTGATGAGTTCGCAGAACTCTCTCATCCTAGGAAAAGAAGGCTCAGTGCTGCAAGTAGCGGAAGAGTCCTCGAAACCGTAGATATCACAAAGCTCAGGGATAGTAATATGGTACCGCTTGCCCCATGCAAAGAAGGACAGGATGTCGTCAATTGCAACCTTAGATCTTGGGTTTGTGTAGGTGAGCTGGACGGTGGCCATGAACTGGCGGAAGAGTTCGGGGTGGAGGTCGTATGGACGTGTGGCCATGGTGCCAAAGTCTAGGTTCACGATCAATGCCTGGCTCGATACCGAGTCTCCGAAAAATAGCTGGGTCGATGAATTGAGTTGGCTCTATGTGCACCCTCAGCCACACATTGTAGAACAGGCTGTCATAGTCATCCCAAGTGTCGGAGATCGAGCGGTGGATGCACTTGTCGCTCTTGATCGCAGTGGCAGGATCAACGAATGTCACAAACGTGACGACTGGAGTCTTATCGTCACAAGGCCACGGTGGTAACTCATCACCTTCGGCGATGGAGGGTCGGAGGAGACGTTCCTCGATGTGCCTGCTCGATCCAGGCGCTGCTTCTTCCTCCTTTCTCTGGATGGTTGCGTCTGCAAACACATAGAAAAAAGTGAAAACGAAGTTAGTGAACCAAGTTTGTTATTGATCGATGTCCGGAGCATGGGATTGGTCAATGGAACATGTGCTATATCGATCGATGGCAAGAACACTCCGTCAATCGACACGACTAATTTTTTGTCGATCAATGTCACATCACGAAACCTGAAAGAATGGTCACTCAACCAAAATCGCGATTTCAACACAATTTTAACACACCAATCTGTTCATAAACCCTATTTTAACAATCCAACAACCTAAAACATCTCAAAATCGTGACTAATCAAGCATGCTAATCCAATCTCCAAGACACTATCCTAGAAAGCACAAAATAGTGAATTTCGAAAGTGTACCTTTGTAGATCTGTGAAAAGAGTGAGACATATGAACATAGAATCAGAAAACAAATTGATTAAGGTAAAAACGAAAGGATTTTTTCAAAAACCGAGAGAGAGTTGAGAGGTTTTTAATTTCGTTAGGATTTTAGACATATGGATGAAACAGGGGATGTCGAGTTAAATGAGAGTCGACCTTGGGGTTTCCGCATCGATCGATACAATAATCTTGTCGTGATCGATGTTAAAACCGTACACCCAAACTTATCTATATTTTTATCATCACTAAAATATATTTTAGTGTTTAGTTTTATTATATTTATTAATTTAGTATTTTTTTATCATCACTAAACGCTTATTTTCAGTCTTTAGCTTGACAAACGGAATTTATGATTCTGTAGTTATGGGATCATGCCGTAGCGTGCTTTTATTGGGCGTTTGACCCCAATAATGCTTATGCTTCACTCGTTGGCCGTTCACGGTAAATTCCTCTCCTTTTTCATTAATTAGCGTTATAGCTCCGTAAAGTTTAACTTCCGTAATCGTAAAAGGTCTTGACGAACGGGATCGAAGTTTTCCGGGAAACAGGGTTAGCCGAGAATTGTATAGAAGCACTTGGTCGTTCGATTCAAAGTATCGAGATATGATTTTCTTATCATGGTAGGCTTTTCTCCTTTCCTTGTATAGCTTTGAATTCTCGTAGGCTAAATGCATGATTTCATCCAGTTCATTGAGCTGAATAAGTCTTTTCTCAGCAGCAGGCTTGATATCAAAATTTAATAATTTATGGCCCAAGCTGCTTTGTGCTCTAATTCAACGGGTAGGTGGCATGATTTTCAATAGAGTAGATGAAAAGGTGTTGTTCCCAGCGGTGTTTTGAATGCAGTTCGGTATGCCCAAAGTGCATTATCCAGTTTTCGAGGCCAATTTTTCCAAGAGATTCCGATGGTCTTTTCAAAGATATTTTTAATCTGTCTGTTCGAATCTTCGACCTGCCCACTCGTTTGTGGATGGTAGGGTGTAGAAACTATATGGTGGACACCGTTTGTTTTTGAGAAATCTTTCAAATATCTTATTAATGAAGCGGGTTCCAAATCGCGGAAAGATAACACTCCTGAAAAGCTTAATGACTACAGATGCATCATTTGTTGGGGAAGCAATAGCTTCAACCCACTTAGACACATAGTCGACAGCGACTAATATATATCTGTTTCCGTACGAGGATGGGAGTGGACCCATAAAATCTATCCCCCAGCAATCGAATACTTCTACTTCTAAAATGAATTTATGTTCCATTTAATGCCGTTTGCTGATTTTTCCTCGCCTTTGGCATCTGTCGCATTATATTATATGCTTGTCGACATCGCGAAACATCGTCGGCCACCAAAATCCTTCTTGGAGGATTTTTGAAACCATTTTGAAGGTGGAAAAATGTCTAGCATAGTCAGATCCGTGACATTGGAATATTATATCAGGGATTTTAGCTTCGGATATGCAGTGTCTGTATATCCCATCAGAACAGTGCTTGTAAAGGTAGGGCTCATCCCAATGATATCTTCGGACACTACAAGAAAACAGACGCATTCTGATGGCTTTTTTCGTCGGAATGTTTTTCAGAATAGAGCTATTCCGACAAAATTCCGAGGAAAACGGCCGTCGAAAATAACTCGTCGGAAAACAAAATTCGTTGGAAATTCGTCAGAACAGCCCGACGAGTTTCCGAAGCTTACCGACAGAGGTTTTTTCCGACAGATAACCGACGATGTATTTGGTTGGGAATAGTCGTCGGTAAGTCGTCAAAATATATTCCGACGGACAACACCGACCGTCAGATATTTCCGACGAGAATTAATGGTCGGAAAATAGCGATGAATTTTGTCCGTCTGAAAATTCTGACGGGCCTTGGCCGTTGGTAATTTCATTTTTAAATGATTTAATATATATTTATTTTTGTAAGAAATTTATATTTTATAAATTAATTTTTTTAAATTCATAAAAACTGAAAATAAAAAACAAATAATTATAAAAAAAGTTTTACATAAGTCAAAATTGTTTTTTTTTAAGTTTTTAAACAAAAAAAAATTAAACTCATGCGGGAAAAGGCGCTTCATCTTGTCCATTTTAACTTCATTATGCTTCTTCTGTTCCGCCAATTCAGAAAGAATTGTAGCGTTCTGCTCCTCCAATGCTACAATGCGCTCACCCTTGTTTTGCAGCTCCTCCATAATCGACGGATTAACATTTTGAGCTTGTGAAGATGAAGCAGCAGGACACGAAGCGGCACGGCGAGCCAAACTAACCAGGCATCCTTTCTTCCTTGGGACCGCCTATTAAAAAGAAAGAAAATTAGGTAAATATTATTATTATCTGAATTATAATAATAATTAAATTGAAAAGTTTTTAAAATACATGTTCCACCATTTCGTTAATTCGGCATCGGGAAAAGTCAGTTGAAGCTGCTGCATCGGAATCGTCCTCAGAGATAAGCTGAGAAGCTAGAAATGCTTCTTTTTTTGTTTGCACCATCTCCATTACCTCTATGATTACGGGATCCTGAATTTCACCCATCTTCTTGTTCGTGTATGCCACCTTAACGACATTGAAAATATCGACGGGATTACCGCCATTTGCTTCGACCTACAAAGAATATTAATCAATAAATATATAAAAATTATTCTTAAAAATATGTAAACTTACAAGCTGATCCTCTATAGTCGACATGCTGCAAGCCCAGAGGTTGTGTACATAACGACCTTTCCCGCCACGGTCGCTGTTGCGGTTGCGTGAGTTTCTGCTAGATTTCACTTTGGTCTCATCCCTCTCCCAATGCGCCTGCAAGTCTTGCCAAACGGTATCGTTGATGAACTTTGGTTTCTTACCCTTGAGCCAGAGCACCTTCCATTCATAGACCGTGTTCGTTTAAGACACCATGACCTTTTCTCTGAAGGCCTCTCGGACCCTTTCCTTATGTCCCGACTCCCAATTGAATTGTTGCTGGAAAAATAAAAACTATTAAATTTATAATATAAATCAATATAATAATAGTACACTTTTGAAGCTCCTCAGCGTGTCCACGTCAGCAAGTTTGCGGGCCCCGCGTGTGTTATTAGGGAAACAAAAAAGTATAACATTTTGTAAGATTGAATGTTATCGATGAGTGATTAAATGGCCCAGTGGTGTAAGTGGGCGACGAGAAGTTGGTACCGTGAGTGCGGGTTCGAAATGCAGTGCTTGCATGTAATTTTATTTTTTAATTTGGGCTTTTCGGGATACCTAAAAGCTTATTCAGAATGATTTTTTTATGCTGGTTGTTGGGATACAAAATAGCTTAAGGATTTGAAACTTTATGAGACCATCTTAGATACTTTTATAAGAAAGGTTATCATGTTTTAACTTCCAATATCATTTCAATTCAGTTATAATCATCAAATAAAATAAAAACATATTTTTCGGTAATAAATATTTACCCCGAACCATTCAGATCGACCATAAATCTCATATACATCACAATTAAAAATATATATATATATATATATACAACATAATTTCAGAAAGAATATTACCCTAATAAACACATGTCTTTTTTTGTCTTGTGTCCATTAAATTATTTTTTTACATGAAAGCACTAATAACAGTAATGCTCGATAAAATCACTAATAAAGGGAATGCTCTATAAAATCACTACGAAGATAAAATATGAAAATATCAACCCATATGAATTCGATGTTTATTCTTTTATCAGACTAATCAAGTTGTGTGACTTCTAATGTTTCATTCATCACCAGTATAGATAAGCCAAATAAACAAATGTTAAAAAAAAACAGCAAAGTCTCATACACAAAACTACACAACACATCAACAACGTATCCAACCCCCGCGCTTGCGCGGGGACTATGCATCTAGTAAATAAATAAAAATTAACAAAATTTTTAAAATTGCCACAAAATTACGGAACCATATCTCTTGTTCATCTCTCGGCATCACACTGTAGGTCTCGTGTCCTCTATGAAGCATAGAATACATCATTTGGTTAATGCATCTGCTAATGCCGTTGTTCGACTTGTTGAACATTAAAAAACACATATTAAGTTAAAATATAAATTAAAAAATATTTGAATATATTAATAACAAAGGGAGAAACATATATACCACGTAGTGTATCCTCGTGGTTCGGGATGGAGAACCTGGAGGTTCTCTCGGCCTGGTTGTTGAACCAAAAGCTCAACCGGCATAGTGCCCGGCTCATAATGAGAGTTTGGATCAAACGCCGCTACTGGAGGTGCTGTAGGAGGAATAGAATTTTGCTCCTGCGAAGATTCCGATACACGGGAAGTACTCCCGGAACGAATTGCATGAGGTAGGCCGCGGCGAAGTGATGATGGTCTAGAATAATTCTCGAACCTGCGAAAAAAAAAAATCTAAACATTAAGCGATATATATTATATATAAAAATATAAATAACTTATCATTAAATTAAAAAAATCATACAGTTGAATACATCTTTAGATAACAAAAACATTATGATTATATTAAAATAAATATATATATATATATATATGTTTATTATATCATATATAATTTTATTTAACTTTTTAAAAAGTTTTACAATTCTTAAAAAGTTTTAAAATATTAAAAACGTTTTTATATAACAGAAATTGAATAAAACGTTTGTAAATATATTTTAAAACCTATAAAAAGGTTTTATAAAAAACATTTTGAACATATAAAATTAAGAAAAAAAAAGAAATAATCATCCAAAACCTAAATAATCCATTAATTTACAACCTAAAACCGAAAATCTAATCAATTCAATCATAAAACTATGAGTTCTATCCAAAAATCTATTCAATTCAATCCTAAAACTACAAAATTATCATCCACAACCTAAATCAATATATACGTTTAGGGTTTAGATATTGCTTACATGGTTTCAAGAGAGAGGGGTGGTGGTTTCGTCGGAGGGAGAGGAGGTGAGGACGTCGGAGAGCACTCGGAATCGGTGATAGAGGCGGAGAGAACAAGGAGAATCGAGAGATAGTGAAGAAGAAGAGACTCAGGGGTTTTAAATAAAACAATCCGACGAACCGGTTTTGTCGGAATTCCGTCGGTCCAAAAATTAGAGGGTTAACCAAAAACATTCGTGAAAATTCAACTCGGGTAAATGGACATTTATGATGAAATCCCGACGAGAAAGGGCCCGTTGGAAAAATTTCGTCGGATAATCTCAAAAATGACAAACTGACGACACAGGGAGAAGAGAGGCTGTGTCTGGTTTAGGAAATAATCCGTTGGAATTCCGTCAGAAATTTCCGATGGAAGTATAAACTCCGTTGGACGTCAGAAAATTCTGACGGATATGCACTTCCGTCGGAAATTTCTGACAGAATTCCGACGGAATAGTATTTGAGGTTTCAAAAAATCAAGTTTATGATCAAATACAACACTTTGTTAGTATGTAAATGAGTGTTAACTAATCATAATATTGAATAATTCGATATTATACAAAATTATATCATAATCTAAGATTATTGGAG